>VKHI01000824.1:0-12539 GCA_015145745.1 Poterioochromonas sp. DS
CACGCAGTAGGAGTTCTTCACGTCTCTGAGGTTGAGATAGGTGAAGTCATGTGACGCACTGTCAAGTCTCTTCTCCAACTCTGAGTCGATCGTCCACGAAAATTTGCTCTGATTGTGTTTACTTCGCATGAAGTTCGTTGTGATCGTCGACGAGGGTAGGTAAGAGCGAGCGACAGTTGCACTGACGAGCACTGGCGACTTTCCGAAGTGATAATGCTCTTCGTTGTCGTCCTCGCCTTCTTCTTCGTTCTCATCACCTTGTGTCTCGTCGTCATCATCTTCGTCATCACTAAATTCACCCACCTTCCCTCCTGCGCGAGCTACACCACCACTATAGCCCTGAGACTCGTCTGAACGTAGGTGACTAGCTTGCCTCGAGCTTTCTCGCTCGTCGTAATAGTCATTCTCTGCGCCGACTGAGGAAGATCGTGGATCCTTGGCTTGTAAGTTATCAGGTAGGACTCGCGGTTCATCAGGTTTATTTAACTCCTCGTCGAGAGAAGTGATAACGGGGTGCAAGTCACCATCATTCTGGCGAGGAGGAGTGCCAGGAGTAGGAGTTAACGTCAGAGCCCACGTTCCTTCGCCTTCATCACCTGGAAGATATTCACTCACAGTAGAGCCAGTGGAGAGACGCTTATGGGAGGGCATAGCTCCGCTAGTGGAACGATCAACAACCTCGGCAGCATCGATAGATGGCATTGACTCGATGGGAGGCACTGGAGGGGGTTCATTCGCCACCTCATCATCGATCTTTTTGCTGCTACCTAGATCAACATCCTCCAAGTCTTCTTCCTCTCCCTCGTTTTGAGTAGCAATAGTGCTGGTGTCAGTTTTCCTCGAAGCATTGTTATCGATCACAGTATTGTCTGTTTTAGTTGATGGCTCGACCTCGCCTACACTACCTCGCTCTCCCTCATCCTCCTCCTCAATCATATCGAAGTCATCCAATGCATGACTCGCTCCATCGACTCTGGCAGTGCTAGCATCGTAGAAAGAGGTGTTTCTGGAGGCAGAGGGCTTGTTATAGTTGATGATGGCTCTCATCTCCTCGTAGTGTCCGTCAGCGATCCATGCCTCCCAGCCAGGCATTGGCAGGATGTTCAGAATCTTCTCGAAGATATTCGTTTGCAAATCCTTTCCGAGCACAGTGACTTTCTTCAGCCCATAGACATTGATATCGAGGTCCTTGCCCAGTGCTGCCTTCACTGTGAGGGCGACGTAGATCTTCCCCTGGTTCGTCTTAATCGCAGCAGCGAAGACATCGATGGGCGGCTTTGACGCTGTTTCACCATACACACCACAAGAGAGCGAGTAGTGGTTCGTCTTATTATCAGCGAGTGCTTTCTTCAAATAGGAGTGTATGATGGGGGATAACACCTTAGAGGAGTAGATGTGAGTGTCGTTGATGACGAAGTCCTCCGCCACCTGACAAGAGTCCAGGAACTGTTGTTGAAGTTCGAGGATTTGCTCATACGTCATGCCATCATACTCATTCTTCTCTGACAAGGCGTGTGCTGCTCTAAGAAATTCCTCTAACTGCTCTGCCGTCGCAGCGATCTGCATGAAGAGTTCCTCCCACTCGCCAATGCGCTTCTTCACGATGCCAGTGCCCTGAGTCACACGGAATTGTGAGATTGTGTGTAATTTACGATTCTGGAAGCGAGAGATCTCAGTATTCTTGGTTTCATGCAGCGCTTCTTCCCATTTATTGCGCAGCTTCGCCTTCTGCTGACCTCGCTGCTCATCACCCTCGCTCGCTTGGTGGTGATAAGGATCCTGAGAAGCACTGTAGAGACTCACTGAGCCATCGGGATTGACAGTCTCTGACCATTTTGATCTCACTTCTGAGACGCCACTGGTGTTTATCCTTTTATTTGGATCATTTTTGAACTTTGCTAATCGCTCGTTCTCTTGTTCTTGCTGTGCTAGTTGAGCGATGACGAAGCGATCCTTCACAGAGCCTCTACCCCGAACGTTTGATCCTCCACCAGATCCCTTATTCTGCTCGATAGGCGCGGATGAAGTGGCAGCGCTGTTAGGATCGCGGGGATCTTGACTCACACTGGGAAGGAAATCCTTCGTATTTCCTTCAACACGAAGAAATTCCTGCAGTTTTCTCTGTTTCTCATATTCTTCGCGTCGCTTACGTAGCTCTTTTCGCTCCTTCAACGTCATATCATCTCGTTCTTCGAAATCCAAATTAAAAGCAATACCAGGGCGAGCAATTGGGGTAGAGGAGGTCGCAGGATTAGAAGCGATCGGACTAGCGAAGTTCGAGTGAGGAAGCTCAGCGGCTATTCCTCTCTCAGGGGTGTCGAGGAGGTTCTCGTTCATAATGCCAGGAGATGAGATCGGATCCCTCTTTGTCGGTTGATTGCTGTGATTTGCATCGTCAGAGTGAGAGAGGTTTCGCTTCAGGTCAGCGACATCCTCATTGTCATGCGATCTAGCGGATGGATCGCCAGTAGGGCTCACGAACTCCTTCCTCTTCGTGGCGGCTGGTGATGAGAATTGCTCGGCTATAGCCTTCGTTTTCGAAGTACCAGGCGTGGAGGCCGGTGCGGGTGGAGGCATCGACGAGACAGCTGCTTCCTTAGGAACAGCAGGAGGAGTGAGGAAAGGTTTCAGTTTCTTCCTTCGAGAGCCATCATCAATCTCTGATGCATGCTGCAAACTCTGCTGTACTTGCTGTTGCTGGAGTAACTCACTCTGACGTCTCTCGTGGGTTTTGAGGTATTGGTCGTAGTTGTTGACGTACTTGCTCTCAATGTCGAGGAAAGAGACGCAGCCGTAGACATACGTCAGCTGGATCGGCTCTTGATGTGGGGATGTGATGACTTTAGCGATGCCCATGCCTCGAAGATTCACGTATAATAAGCCTTCATCGTTCACGTAGTCGCGGAGATTCTTGCTCACTTGAACGTTCTGTCGCTCGATGTTCGGGGTCTTACCTGACATCACCTTCTTCCAGATGTCGTAGGTATATTTCAATTCTCGCGTCAGCAGTAAGAGTAGATCGATGTTCACATCTAAGATGACACTAGGCGAGTGATCACAGGAGACCCAAGCGATGGACTGGTCTAGGTGTTCATCATGCACTTCATCATAGAGGATGGAAGCCATTGCCACGTCAACACCACGGAAACTTGAGATTTGCTGAATGGAAATTTCAAAGGAGTTCATCAATTGTACCCATGTGTTGGTGTTCGGAGTGTTCGCGTTGAGGGAGAGGTAGTGTGACAGGATCTTCTGATCGATGAAACACACCTGCGTCAGGTCGAGGACTTGTGTATCACCGGAGAACTGATTTTCGTATTTTAGATCGACTACAGTTATTGGATCTTTGAGGTTCTGGAGGATTAGTCTCATCGGATTCATAATCGCATAGACCTACAGACAGTATAAAGTTAGGACAAGAATAGGATAGAATGGATGAAGTGAAGGCTATAGGGTTGATAGGGTCAGAAGTATCTGATCATAATTATGGTTTGTAATCATTGGTCGGAAGGACAGGGCAGAAGAGGGAGTTAAGAGTGGATAGAGCATGTGGAGGACTCAGTGCAATAGAAGAAAACCTCTTCTCTGGACATCGACAAAACCCAACTTCTTCTTCTCTTTCTCTACCACAGTTCTTACTGCTGTAGAAAAAACACAGATTCTCATATTTGTATGAGAGATCATTCCCCATCAACCCTCAAGGCATATCATCTACATCTCTACTACATATCATTCATTGACTAGCCACAGCACTTACCAAGGGAATCTCAGCAATTTTCTTGGCCATTAAACTAAAGAAAAGGGACAAAATTAGTGATTATTAAAAAGAAAAGAGAAATTAACAACATACTGTTGCATGAATCGCTTCCAAAAGGTGCCATACTGCTCTCTGTTCTCTGTCCTCTCATCAATGTCAAGAAACTGTCGAATATCCTCCACTAAGATCCCAATATCTTCAAGAATCTACAATTAGAATCCGGTCAATTAATCTCAAAATTTCTATCGAAGCTCCAAAGTCCTTACCTCAATGACTTCTGGATCTTGTTTCTCTTGTATCGATTGTTGGAGAAATTCCTCCACTGTTAAGAGCGACATGACAACTGAATTTGCCAAAAGAAATACTACAACTCTTCCTCAATCAAGCAGCTTATCTACCAGCTTGTTGGATGGAAATCACAGTGAAAACAGTCGATGAATCCTTTGCTTCGATTGTGTTGGTTTTCCTCTTACCTTCAATGCCGGTCCATTTTCTCAGATCGCCGCTAGTTTCGAAGTTTCGGAGATTCGTGTGTCTAGGGGAAAGAGATCCAATTTAAGTCGATTGATTTGTTTGAGCATCTTTGCCTATTATCTCCTTGGATTAGCGAAACAGACGACATCTCACATCATGGCAGAGTTAGATTGGTAAGTTTCATAGAGGTTATGGCTTGAGGTTTTTGTTTGAAACGTTGTTATTTCTAGGAAACCATTGAATAGAAAGTTCGAAGATGAGAAGAAAAAGGCTCGATTACCGCTCACGGATGCTTCATCGAACCATCCTTTTCTTCCTGCAAAGCCTAAGACTGTTGTTGTGACGGAGAAATCGCCCAAGGCGAGTTCAGGAAGTCGCGTAACCTCCACTAAAATGACAGCAGTGGAAGATCTTGATCCTTTATCGATGCTTGCCGCAGATCCTCTTTTACGACCACCACAACCTCCTTCCGCCCCAATAGTGATTGATGATCCTCTTTCAGCATCTTCAAGCGCAAAGCTTCCAGAACCTGTCAAGGCAGCAGCAGTAACACCAACCGCTTCAACCTCCGCCTCAGAGAGAGCTTCCAACAAATCCCTTTGGGCGTCCCGAAAGGCCCAATTAAAGAAGGATTATTCTGTCACTGGAAAGATCAAGGTGTCCAATTTGACTTGGAATGAGGCCGAGGGCACTGGTGTCGAGGATGGTAGTTCAGTGAGAAAAGTCGATAAATACGACACACGCTTGCAAACCCTCGAGAAACGGCAATATCGAGATGCCGCTCGTGTTGAAATCTCTCAAGCCGAATACGAATCAGCAGTTTCGAAGCTTTCATCGAATTTGGACAATGCGTGGTCGAAGGACGAGCGAGTAGAGAGTTTGAAGATTGCGATCCAACTGGGCAAACTCCTCTCCAACACTAACGTCGCTCAGTTCTATCCTTCGATGTTTGTGACTGTCACCGATGTATTGAATCATTTTGGTGATTTGGTCTTCAATCGTTTATTTTCTAAGGCGGAAGAAGGCCTTGTTGTTTCAGGGAAGAAAGGAAGAGCGAAGCTCCCAGAGAACTGGACCTCAGAAGACGTCCCTTCTATTGCAAAGGATACCTGTCGCAACTGGCTCTATAAAACAGCTTGTATCCGTGATTTACTGCCAAGAATCTACGTGGAAATCGCTTTATTGCGTTGCTATCGCTTCCTCACCGACACCGATTATCCAATCATTATGAATCGCATCGGCAATATGATTCGAGGTCTCGGAGACCCTCTTATCGCCAATTATGCTCGAATGTACCTTGTATTAGTCGGAAGTGAGGTTGCTCCCAGCTATAATGGCACTGCATTAGCGTTGTTACAAGACATTCTCTTCACTTTCCGCTACTGGAAGGAGAGCTACTTACAAAACGATCCAAAGGCCACACCAGAGCAGATCAATCAGTACTACTCCCTATTCACTCCCGCACTTGAGTGGATCTTAAGTTCTGTTGGTAAAGGTGCGCCGAAAGAGACCTTTCAGAGCATCTTACAGCTTTACCGCGATCAAGTCAATGACTCAGTGGCACTTTACTACATCATTGACTCCTTCGATCCTTTGCATTGGATCCACGGCACTATGGGTATGATTACATTGATTAAGAGTGCTGATATCTCTTGCATTTCCATCGTCGAGCTCTTCACTGCTCTTGGCAAGAGACTGAACGTTGTCCCACCACCTGAAGAACTGCGCATGCCCATCCTCAATGAGGTGTGGAAGATTGTGTCCAAGTCCACTGACCTCACTCATTATGTGAAGTGTGCGTCAGTTTGGCTGAGTCTTTGTCAGAAGTATTACACTGAAAGAGAGATGATGGTCATCCTAGGCCAGGTTAGCAATCGCGTCAGTCAAGCCAGCGCCAGCGGTGAGACAGACATCCTTGAACCTGTCTCGAAGCAGTTGGAGCATCTCATTACCAATCTTATCGGACAATCGTCGACCTTTGGGAGTGCGGTGTTGTCGTCAGAGCATCTCTTGAAGATGTTAGATGTTTTCAAAGGCATTCAGAAGACTCAACTGTGCAAAGAGATTATTGACTCCTTTCGCTTACAGAAGAAGACAACCAATGATCCTGTCTTAATTAATACGTTGTTTGACCTCGCGAGATCGATCCATGACTCAGTGGATGGTCTCTCAGCGAACACTGACATCACGTACAATTCCTTCCTCCTCTGCTCCTTCATCGATCTCATTGACTTCGGACGAGATTTAGAGCAGCAACTTAACTTCTACGTTGATTGCCGTGCAGCATTCCCCAATCTCGTGGCTGTGAAGGATAAGCTGATCGTGGCGGTGAATCAACTGACGATGAAGGCCTTTCGCTATGTCAAAGGAAAACACACGAAGAAGACAGCAACCTTCGTCAAGGCATGTCTTGCTTACTCCCACATTACCATTCCTTCCCTCTTCGATGTCTATCGCAAGCTAGAACTATCCCTGCAGTGCGCTGAGATCGCTCTGTTGAATCAGTGCTTACCTCAGACGGACACCTTCTTAAAGTCTGCCATCTCCTTCATCCCTGACGTACCAGCTTATTACGAGACAGACGGAAAGAAGGTGAACTACGATGACAAGCTAGTAGAGTACATCTCGTCACTCCTCGCTTTCTTAGTGGTGACACCAGGTCATCCAGAATACGGACCGTTTTATATCGTACAGGGCTTACTCAATGCAGTGAAGAAATATAACTGGAATCTGAGCAATAACAGCACAGTGAGTTACCATGAGATGAAGATCTATCTGCTCATCTTGTATTACATGACGGTCATGGCTCAGAAGGACCTGCCTTACCACTTCCCTAATGTTCAATCGAACGACGAGTTATACGGTAATAACAAGGAGTACATGACGGAAGTGGCGAGTACTATCCGCGGTCTGATGGAGGAAGTAGTGGTGAATCTCGCGAAGCTTGTAGAGAAAACACCTGACATGACAGAGAACGCGTTGACGGCGAATAAAGTGACGCAAGTGAAATTAGCTTTAGACTTCATCAATGTTCTGCTGATGTCGATGGATCTGAAGCAAGAGAACTTGTCATTCGTTCTGAAACTAATGGAATTATGTCAGAAGAATAAAAGTATTCTGACGAAGAATGATTCTCGTTATCTGATTCTAACGAATGATTATCTGTCGAAGAAGGTGGAGTCATGGAATAAAGTCAATAATAACAGGTAATAATAATAAGAGATAATAGGGATAATAGTAATACGAGTAATAGGTAATAAGACTTATTGCTTGGAGATGTGTAGAACGATATAAAGTTATTTAAATTTTAAACAACTGCTTCCTTTGATTGGAGTGACGCGATAAAAGCCAACGACGTCATGTTAGTAAGAACCTGACAGCCGTGCTCCTTGCGGTACCATCGAGTCAAACAGTTGTGGGCAACGGAAAATTGTTATTAAATCACTTGAACAAAGCCAGAGAGAAAGGCCTGCAGGATAAGACAGAATTAAATTCACATTCAAGCATGTACAGAAGTTGAGAACAAAGATTAAATTCGATATCAAGCACTTTGCCTTAAGATATCTTACTGGTTTCAGGGATATTTAACATAACGAGTGAGAAAACGACTTCCTTTGCTTAGAATTACAGATAGGAAAACAACTAAGATCTTACAAAAATATACAAAGTATAAGGATCGAAGTGTGTAAAGATCGGAGACCCGTCGATCCTACTACAAGACTTCGACGAACTCTAAACCATTTCCATCAGGATCTCGACAGAACATAGCTCGTCTGCCTGACGAAGACAGCTTGTAAGGGATATTGTACTTATTTAAGCGACTTTCAAGCGGTTTTAAATCTTTCACAGCTATGGCGATGTGTCGATCTCGTCCTGCATATTCCGGCCTCACAGAAGCTTCGTCAGGGTTAGGCAGGCGCATCAGATGAATCTGCTGTTCACCACAGGATAAGAATGCCCCAGGATAAGGAAGATTTGGACGAAGAGGGACTGTAACGTCTTGTAAGCCTAAGACTTCGGTGTAAAATGTCAAGGCTTTGTTCAGATCTTTCACTAATAGACCGAAATGATGAATTCCTCCAAAATCAACCCGATCAAGAGATAACCTTGATGAAGAAAGGAGGGATAAAGGCTTCCTTAACGACTGAAAGGCTAAGAGTACAGAATTACAGAAGAAAAAGGATAAAGTAGAAAGAAGTAAGTTCATCTTTTTCATCACTTTGTTTTCATCGGCGTGCCGGTTAACCGATAACAGTTGCGGCCTTCAATCTCTACTATCAAGAGCCCTCTCACAGTCTTATGGAGAGAGGTCTTTTGATAAGACAGGAAGTTCTTATTTTCTCAACGACGAAAAGTCAACAGAACAAGACAAGACAACATGTCAAACAACCCCGACAAACCCGCGAAACCTCAACGCAACCCTCCTCCAAATCCCTTTGCAGCAGGTGGTAATCCTGCAGCATCCTCTTCATTGCCGGTGGTAAGCGCGAAGTTCAATTAATTGTGATATTTTTCTAACTGAAACCTCACTATGAAGGCGGATAGCACTCACGGTGGAAAGTCTGCTGCTCCTCCTGCAAAACCTAGCTTTCTTCTAGGCAAAGAACCTTCTGCGAAGCCCTCAAATCCTTTTTTCGCCGGCAGTGACACCAATAAGGCGGAAAGTGCTATTGCTGGGAATCCCGTCAACGTTGGAGAGACTTTTGGGAATGACACTTCAAGGGTTGTAACAAATCCAAGTGCCAATACTTTTGGTGCGGAGCCAGTGTTTTCTGCTCCTCCCATCCCTCATCTGGCAACTCCTGTGACAGTGGCCACCTCTCTCCCCGCTCCTCCTTTGCCTCCAGTTCCTCCCCCTGAAACTCCAAAGATTTCATCAGAATCACATGAAAGCTTTGGTCCAACTATTCCTCCCCCTATTCCTATTGCTGCGGTGGAGTCTTTTGCCAGTGAAGTCTCTACCCCTCATAACCTGCCACCTCCTCCCCCAGCAGTGCCAATTGTCATTGAACCTCCCAATCTGCCTCCAGTTCCACCTACATTTGATTTATCACCACCTCCTACATCGAACAAATCTTTATTCCCTGAACCAATCCTAGGAGCACCTCCAACATCTTTTGGCGATGACGATCCCTTCGCCATCGATGTCAAACCACACAGCCTCTCCGCACCATCTGCGAAGGTCGTCGAGAACCCTTTTGCTCCTAAGGCTCCAGCAAAATCGAATGTATCTGACCCGTTTTCGTCCCCAGCTCCGTCAGGAGGCTTCGATAGCTTCGGATCTTCATCTAAAGTGTCATCGGATCCTTTCGCTGCCTCGTCAGATCCTTTCTCTACGACTCAGAAACCTCTTTCCACCCCAGTTGATTTTGGTGCATCAGACCCATTCGCCACTCCAGTGACGGCAACAGCCTTCGCCGCTTCTTCTGATCCTTTCGCGACCTCTGCTCCAGTCGCACCTTCTTCTACTAGCAAAGTTTCGAACCCCTTTGCCCCTCCTCCACTTCCATCCTCTGCTGCTCCGCCTGTTAGACCACCTAGAAGGCCATCTGCGGACCCGTTTACCGCAGCTACCGCGCTTGATCCTTTCGCAACTCCAACGAGCGCAGTCCACCCGCCCATTCCTGCTACTATCCCCACCACCTCACCTTCTTCCTTCGTTGCTGACCCCTTTGCTTCCACTGCGACGACTGATCCTTTTTTAACACCCACAGTTGCTGTCCACCCTCCCATCCCAGCTTCTGTCCCTGCGGTTGCCCCACATTTCGATTCCTCATTTCCCGCCCCCCCAGTACCTGCCATTCCAGTTCAAGAGGATGACGATCCATATCTTATCATCACGAATAAACCGCCTCCAGTGGTGCCCGTAGCTCCAACACAACCACCAAAGCCTGTAATAAAGGCGAAAGAAGATGCTCCAAAGAAACCAAAAGAAGGAGATCCATTCGATATTCCTTTACCTGGACTTGAAAAACCGAAGACATCAGAGCCAGCAAAGCCTGTTGATCCAACTGCTTCCATCCCTCTCAAGGAACTTATCAAAATTAAACAAGCGCCTGCCCCAGCACCTGCTGTCCCAACACAAACTGCACCTAATGCTCCTGTCAATCCTTTCTCCCCTAACGCAAGTAACAAACCACCAGCGACCTCGACAGCACCTGTAGTCGCTCCAGTTCCTTTCACCTCCACTCCTGTTACTGTTAATTCTGTTGCGCCTCAACATCCAGTTGCGGCTGATCCTTTTAGTACTACCAATGATCCTTTTGGACCTTCTTCAACACCTCTTTTCCCAGCACCAGCGAAGCCAGTTGTGCACGATGATCCTTTTACCAGTAGTTCCAGTACCTTTAACGACGATCCTTTCGGCAATGCTTTCTCTGCTCCCTCTGTTCCTACTACAAAATCCTCAGCGCATCCTGTGGTGGATGACTTCGACATCTTCAACAAGCCAACGCCACATCCAGCACCTGCGAACGCGAAGGCTACTCCTTTAAACGTCCCTCCTCCAATGCCAGCTAAACCACACAAAGCCGCCCCTTCGCAACCTGCGACCGCCACTCTCCCAAAGACGACCCCTGCAGTTCCTGCGAGTGGTAACCTCTTAGAAGGTGACTGGATCGATGCTTCTAGCACCGCGAACAAGCCAAAGCAGACTGTACATGACGGCACCTTTGATGACATGGATCCTTTTACTGTGCAAGCTGTCGACGATCCATTCGCTAGTCAACCATCTGATGATCCCTTTGCATCAGAAGGCGCGACAGATTCTCATGAGGATATGTTGGAGAAGTTCAGACTGATGTATGGAGTCAAAGGACAAGCAGACGATGATGGCCATGACATCTATGACTCGGACTTCGATGACGATTTCGACCATCCTAAAGGAAAATCCAGCGCATCTTCTACTGCTAAATCTTCTTCCAAGCCTGCTGGTGATGGATCTGGTAAGACTTTTTATCTTCTCAACGTTTCTCTGAATAATGAGTGGATGTTATGTTGCTGTTGTAGTGCCTCAAGGATTAGCCTATGGTGAGATGTTAGCGAGAGGAACGAACCCAGAGGTTATTGATGGAGAAATCTTGAGTCGCCTATCGACGAAGTGAGTAACTCTACTGATTATTATTGACGATATTTGTGATGGTTAATCTGATATAGATCATTGGTTGTGAAGGATTGGCATGACACCTATTACATCATTATCAAGGGATTTCTCTTCCTGTATAAGACCAAGTAAGCTATTCCCTTCATCAACTATTCCAATTTGTTATTATCGTTCATCAGATTGGACTATCAATATAATCCTAAGGGAACGAACTACAAGAAGAAGCTGCCGATCACCTATAACCTTAGTGTCTCTCCACTGAAGGCGAAGGAGTATAAAGGTTATGGCACAGTCTATAACTTCATGTTAGAGGAAGTGATGGATTATGGCAGAACTAACATTGGCAAGTTCGGAAGGTAAGAGTTATTTCTGTATTCTGTGATTGGTTTGTTGATGATGTTGTGTCGTAGTACTCTGAAGCCAGTGGCAGAGAACCTGTGGAAGCAGTTAAGAGCTGTGATTCTCTACAAGAGACATATTGTAAGTCGTAATACTACCTACCTTGAAGGTCACTGATGATTCATCTTCCTTTCTCTTTTCAGCGTACTCATCCTCCTGCTCAATATAAGTAAAACCAAGCAAAACCTTCCATAGTCAAGTCAACTCTGAGATCACCTCTCTCCATTGGAAGAGAGAGCATTCTTAACATTCTTCACTTCACGAACTCTTAGATCAATCACCCATTTTGTCTATAATCTTCTAATATAATAAACATCAATCATTGAAAAGAAGAACAGAGAGAAAAGATCAAGAAAAGATGTAAATTTCGATACATTCTAAGCCTCCTCTACTCTAATTGAGAAGGACTACTAGCCAAAATCCAAACAAATTCCTCTAGATCTATATTCTTACCACCGACCTCCTAATTCCTTTAGTTGAACGAATCCATTTTTCTGGATGAGTGGACAATGAATGATTCTTTTGAAGATGATTGTGTGTTATTATTACATTTACATTCAAAGAAAGAAACCTTTAAAGAATAAAACAAACAGAAGGAGTAAAAGGAAAGTGTTGATTGATCATCAAATATTCAAAAACGAAATAAAAACTCAAAAAACAAAGAATAGTCATTGACCAAATGGGATGCTTGGTTATGTAAGGAATCACAACAAAAGTGCAAAGAATCTATCTTTCGTTATCAGTATCTGAAAAGTTAAGCAAATCAAATGCAAATTATAATTAACGTCAGAAAAAGAAAGAGAGTCA
>VKHI01000825.1:0-12496 GCA_015145745.1 Poterioochromonas sp. DS
GGCACTGCGACTATCGAGAGAGAAGGCGTACTTCTTCGGCAGATAACCTGACATCACTAACAACCCTGCGAGATGAGATGGATAGCGATTCTCTCGAGTAGCACGCGTCAGCACCTCCTCTGACAGTGTCAGCTGGAGACCCGTTGTCAGAGTCATCGCACCGCCCTGCGAGAAACCCATGAGCAAAATGCGACTCAGAAGCACTCCACTGTGAATCTCATCCTCGATCAGAGACTGAACGAAGGCTTTGGACTCATCGAGGCCTAGGGAAGGATCGCGGTCTTTCTCTTCCACCGCGTCAGCCAGATGCACGATATCATACCACGCTGTCGCTCTCTGGCCCATGTAGATTGTAATCTGCATCTCTTTTGCTGTGGGGAGAATAAACTTGACATGTGGGAACTCGTCGCCCCAGAGAGTGACGATGTCTTCTAATCCGTCTGCCGAATCGCCGAGTCCGTGCATGAGGATTACTGTCGCAGAGTGTTTGCCTGGCTGAGGGAGAAAAACAATGCCTTCATGTCCATCCTTATTGAAGGTTTTCTTAACATGGATCGGGAAGGAGGTCATCGAATAGAGAGAGGGTATTATTAGTATTAGTAGTCTGATGATAAGACAGTGAAATCCCGGTCAGAGATATTACGCCGTAACTTCTCGAGTTCCAATCTCTCGAGTTATTGATATCTCGATAAATTAGAGTTTAAGTATATAGAAAAGAGAGTTTTTAAGTAGACTGTCTTACCGGTAGACTGTTATCGGCAGAGGCTGTTATTCGCTCATTCTCACTCCTTTCTTGCCTCGACTTTTCCCTGTCTTATTGAACCGATTTGAGCGCGGGAAGGACTTTGACGTTGTGAGAAACCTTGGTGCTATTATCTACGAGGATTTGGAAAGATGTCCATCAAGGTTGTGACCACGACAGGCGTAACTTACGACGGCGAACTATTCGCAGTCGATACAGTCTCTCGCTCTCTTTCCTTGAAAACCACATCGGGCGCATATGTCATTTTGAATCCTGCTGGCATTCAATCAATCACAGGAAATTTTTCAGGCAGTAAATCATCAGATTTAAGTAAACTAGGCTTAAGGTGGGTTCATCCTCTCCTTCTCTTTTCACGCAACCATTCTGATTTCTCCTTTCTAGTCTCCAACAATTAGAAGTACAAGAGCAAAACTCTTTACGACAAGCAGAAAAGAGCTTGGAATCGATCAATCAGAGGGTGAAGCCGGAGATCCAGAACCTGTACGATCGCCTCTCCCTCATCTATAGCAGCTGTCGGTGGATTGGAGAAAGCATTGAGATTTTGGAAGAATATATTGTCGATCCTCCTTATGATAAGGTCGCAGTCCTGCCGGGGAAGGATGGAACGGGAATCGAGCGAATGCGTAAAATCGTAAGTATTTATCTTATTATTTCAGCGCTTCTCTTATCTATCTTCTGCCTCCTTTACTCTCTATTACTATCTGCGTCTCTATCTATATCTCTGTCACTCCATCTCTATCTCATAGTTGGAAGGTGAGCGTAGGAAGTTGAACCTATAATAATCTATAAATAATAATCTTAAACCAAATAAACAATACAAATTCTCGTGATTAATGTCTCATCGACTTTTATCGCACTTTTGACTATTAACGTGAAAGAGTTCTTTCGGAAGGATATTGATGTTGCTTTGAAGAGCACCATTTCGTGGTGTTGGCTTTGTGGGTCGGAGTTATCGAAAACATCTTTTACCTACGATACTCCCAACCGAGCATCAATTAGTAAAACTATTACAGCTCTGATATTTATCTTTGTAGACTATGGTTCGATGTCTCATGTAAGCTTGTTTGGGTGTGAGAGAACTTGCCGGTAAGTTGTTAACAGTTGTCGGTAATATTGGCATCATATCAAAGTGTTACTAACATCAATAGATTCTTGTTTTCCTCATTGATCTGAGGGATCATGGCTCCTCTCTCCTTTTCAGTGTTGTCTATTCTAGCATTGCTTGAGGTGGTCAACAGCTTTCATCAGATTCGCTTCTCAAACTTCATGAACCCTCTCCTGTCTCCCTATAAACTCTCAGCAGTCCCAGCAGCTCTCAACTTCGCCGATGACTTCGTTGATTGCATTAGTGAAGGCAAATCTGCAACTTTGGCCCGTCCTGTGAAGAGGGTTGTCTCTATGAGTGAAGAGAAGAGCATAAACTTCGCTGATGATGCTGTCGAGTGCGTCAGTAGTTCAGGCCGCTCTCTGTCGGTATCCTCCGCCACCGTCGATGACCTTCAAGAAGATGTTCCTAAAAGGTCGAACGAGTTGCTTGCTTCCCTACAGAAGACGTCAGCGAGGCTTCTGGGAGAGCTTAAGACCTTCTCTCAGCGCTACGTCACTCTCTCTGCCTCAGAGGAGAACCTGCTCTTCCTCTGCGACGAGATCGATCGCTTAGATCGTGAAAGTAAAGACCAACCTCTGTTGCTACCTTCTCTGATGCGGTGGAAGAGGTATCAGCTACTCACTGCCTTGCTGTCGAGTGACGTCACTCACTACCAGCACATCGTGACAACACGACTCCTACCACGCCAACCTCCCATCCCTCGCTCAGAGTTCCCAAACCTCCAGAATATCCCGTTAGTCATCACCTCCTCGCGCAGTAGTGGCAGCTTCGAGGTAGAGTCAAAGGTGACGTCAGGCGGTGAGGAGGTGTTAGTCAGAGACTGCGCTCTCCCTAAAGTCATTTATCAAGAGAATGCGTTAGACAAGTTCCTGCTAGGGTTGTTTCGGAAGTTCGTGCAGGAGGAGATCGGGTATCAGTCGTCAGAGCCAGGCATCCGAGGCCTGCTAGACGAAGCCACGTCAGTCAAGCTTTCAGCGAGAGGCAATGAGAACGACAGCGCTTTCCAGCACGCTTTCGTGAAGAGAGTGTTAGGCAAGCTGCTGACGCCAGTTCTACCGCCATTCTACCGACTATTCATGGCAGGCCTCGTGCCCTCTCGCGATAG
This sequence comes from Poterioochromonas sp. DS, assembly GCA_015145745.1. Classification (NCBI taxonomy): domain Eukaryota; class Synurophyceae; order Ochromonadales; family Ochromonadaceae; genus Poterioochromonas; species Poterioochromonas sp. DS. The sequence continues at coordinate 2,977 of VKHI01000825.1, forward strand.
AGGAGACCCTGTCTGGCTCGAGAAGACGACGTCATGGCTTCGACAACAACTCCCAGAGACCTGGCAAGAGAAGATTACTCCGGGCAAGCAATTGGGACCTTTCTTCTACGCGCCATTTCTGACGTCAGTCGTCACTCCGCCGCTGATGTCATTCCTCCTCGGCCCTTGTCGGCCGAACCGACGACTCGACGGACAGCGAGGAGGAATGATCGTTGAGAAGTGTAAATTTCTCCAGGTAAGACACTGCCACTGTCTTATTTCATACGAGGTGACGTCAGTGGTCGTAGGAGTCGAACTGCAAGGGTTTGTGTCTGCATCAGTGTAAGATCCCCGCACAGCAATACTTCAAGGATGAACTGGGTGTGGACCTCACTGTCAAGCCCAATTTCATCACTCAGGAGTGTCAGTGGTCATGGGGAGAGATGCCCCTCCCTCATGACGTGGACAGTGATTTCCCTAAAGGATGTGTCAGTGGATGTCAGACAAGGAAAACTCAACAAATGATGAAACAAACGCAGTCATCCTCGCCTACCCCTGCTTCCACCCCTCTGAGCTGTTAGCAGTCGTTAAGTTGTTAGAGAGGGCATGGGCAGGGAGGGGCTAGGGCAATGATCGACCTCTGTCGGTATGTTACCGACAAACGGCTTCTAACGAATCAATTTATTAATAATAGTGGAAACCTTCGAACAACAACCACTACTACCACACTACACCACTGAGACTACGCAGAGGCAGAGAAAGCTCCTTTTCAACTCTATAGTCTCTTCTTGTCTTCTGATTGTGATAGCAATAACTCTGGCAGATCGAACTGAGCTCGCAGTGCAAGCAATTCACTGACTCTTCAATCGATCGACTCTCTGCCAGAATCTGTTCTCATCGCTCTCTATTCCTAAGCATTCGCAAGCAGGGAAGAAGAAGAGGAAAATCCTTTAAGTGTTATCTTTTTAGTGTATTATCGTCTACGATGTAAGTTCAATCCTCTGTGACACTGTCGCACCCCTCACAACATCCGACCTCATAGCAGTGTCACATACAGTCTTACACCTATCAAACAATGTCGAGCAGTCATCAAAAGCCTATTTCTAGTCAAGCGTCGTTCAAGTACGGTGCAACGAAGGTTTGTTACCTCCTTGTTCTTCACTCTCTGACGTTAGCTCATTCGCTCTCTCACTCGATAGATGGAGATAGGAACGAAGGTTTGGATTAGAAACGATACTACCAAGGCTTCATCAACCTCAGCGTCGTCACCACTATGGTTGGCGGGCGAGGTCACAGGCAAGACAGTGCAAGAAGACGGCGCCTCTCACGTCACCGCCACTGCAGAGGGCATGGCGGGCAAGACCTTTAAGTTCATCATCCCTCCAGGTCAAGACGATACCAATGATCTTATGTTAAGGAACGGTGACGTGGAGGGCGTGGGCGATAATCTCATCAACTTGCCTTACCTGAACGAGCCTGAGCTGCTCGCCTGTCTTCAGGCCCGCTACGAGAGATACGTCATCTACACTTACACTGGCCCTGTGCTCATTGCCATTAATCCTTACGACACCCTTCACAGTGGTGATGATGTCAGCAGTCTGAAAGGAAACGAACTGTTCGAATCGTTTATACGATCGATCAAAGCCCGTCGCCCTGCCCCGGCTGCCCAGATAACAGAGGGCGAGAGTGAAGGCTCTGACGTGGCGAATGGAGTCTCTAAGCACAGTATTCTGATCAGCGGAGAGAGTGGGTCAGGCAAGACAGAGTGCGCGAAGAAAATTATCCAAATCCTTGTCAGCCGTGACGTCAGCAACACTCCCTCGAACACCGCCTCGTCTCTCAGCCCGATGAAAGGCATGACAGCCTCCGTGAGACAGAGCAAAGAAAATGTCATCGTGAACAAGGTGCTGCTTGCGTCATCGATTCTCAAAGCTTTCGGTAACGCCACTACCTTGCACTCCCTCAACTCCTCTCGCTTCGGACAGTACGTGAACATTGCCTTCGATGAGGACAATGACGTAGTCTTCGCGACCTTCAAGACCTATCTATTAGAGAACATCCGTGTTGTGCATCAGTTGCGCGGAGAGAGAAACTTCCACATCTTCTACGAGGTGTTCGCAGGGGTGAGCGAGGAGGAGCGACGTCAGCTACAACTACATCAGAGCATCTCCTTCAGATACATCAGTCCGCAGATCGCTGCTAAGGCGGCAGTAGGCAATACAGCAGGTCGACGTCAGTTGACAGTCGACACAAAGGCGGCAACGGTATCGGCATCTACCGGTAACCGGCAAAATGACGCAGAAGAGTTCAACGAACTACGCGACCACCTCCTCGCTATCGGATTCGAGGAAGACGACTGCCAGCTCATCTTCCAACTGATCGCCGGTATTCTTCACCTCGGACAAGTCCAGTTCCAACCTCGCAATGACGTCACAGGCGAGGGCAGTGAAATCGTCGAGGAGGACGAGGGGGTGTTAGAGGGAGAGACGCACTTGCAGCTAGCGACTCGTCTGTGCCGTCTGACATCAGAGGAGGTGCTGAGGAAGTGTCTGGTGGAGAAGACGATCGTTTTGCAGGTGAGAGATCTGATGGGATCGCGGTCAGAGACAGTGACGAAGCAACACACGGCGAGTCAGGCGATGCACACGAGAGACGCGCTGGCGAAGGCGATGTACATGAAACTCTTCGACTTTCTCGCACAAGAGATCAATCGCTTCCTCTCTCCTTCGCTGACGTCGGCGACATCAGCTGCTGTGATGGCGTCAGTGAAGTCGACTATCGGCATTCTGGACATCTTCGGCTTCGACTCCTTCGAAGACAACTCCTTCGAGCAGCTCTGCATCAACTACGCTAACGAGTCTCTGCAGCAGCAGTTCAACCAGCAGATGTTCAAGTTCCAGCTGGCGGAGTACTCGTCCGAGCAGATCGTCTATGAGTCAGTGCGCTTCGCTGACAACCAAGACTGTATGGAGCTTATCGGTAATGGTATCTTCCGCTCTCTGGACGACCAGTGCCGCCTGCCCGACCCTTCGGATAAGAAGTTTATGAATGCGCTTTACAAGGATTACGCCACACATCCGCGATTTCTCGCCTCGTCGACTCAGCGCGCCAATTACTCCTTCACAGTCGACCACTACGCTGGCAAGGTAGTGTACGACTCAGAGGGATTCATCCAGAAGAACATCGACGAACTTCCCGCCACTGCACAGGCGCTAATGAGAGATTCCGCCAACAAACTACTCAACCACGCTCCTCTTGCACCTTCTTCCTCCACTACCTCGGAGGCGAAGGATGACGCATCTGTTGCCACTGCCAAACCTGCAACCGCCCCTGGGCGTCAGCCCACTGGACAAGGGCAGAGAACTTTGACGACTCGTAACACGACCAGCGCAGTGGCGCAGTTCAAGGCGGGGCTCGCGTCACTCATCCAACACGTCAGCTGCACTACACCGCACTACATCAGGTGTGTCAATCCGATCGACAGAGCAGATCTGACGTTAGCCGCCGCCACTACTCCTCTCAGCTCCACGCGAGCGATGGCGTCAATGATGTCAGGGCGAGCGAAGACGACCTTTGACCAGCACCACGTCGCGGCGCAGTTGCGTTATGGCGGAATTCTAGAAGCGGTGCGTGTGGCGCGATTGGCGTATCCTGTGCGCTATCCACACGTCGACTTCTTGCAGCGCTACCTCATCCTCCTTCCTCCTCGTATGAGACAAGGAGGTGTTGCGGAGGTGGTTGCGATCGTCAGTGCCATCAAGAAGCAGCTAGCATCAAACGCGCCTCTGACGGATGCGATGAAAGCCGCCTGTCTCTCGCTCCTGCAGCTGCTGACGTCACACTGTCTGTCAGTGAGCTTAGATAACGTGCAGGTCGGACGAACGAAGGTCTTTTTCAAGACGCACGAGCACGAAGTGCTGGAGACGTTGCGCAGCCACGTCACTCTCGCCGCATTACGCACTCTGCTGCGATTCCTTTGGCGCTTCTATCAGCAACGCCGTGAAATCATTCAGGCGCGTCAGAGAAGAGCTTTGATGAAGAAGCAGGGCGAGAAAGCCGTACGCATTCAGGCGCAAATCCGCCGCTTCTTGGCGCAGAAGAAGCGAATGCAGTTACGAAACTTGCAGTTCTTGAAGTCAATTTCGCACGACGAGGAGGCGCAACTCGCAACGCACTCCGTCGACCACGAGTCACTTGCCTCCTATAACACTGACGTCACTGGAGTATTCTCCGCCTCCGATGGACTTCCGCCACATATTGCGGCGATGGGTCGAAAGGCGCGTAAGGCGAGGGCGCATAAACAGCTGGGCGCAAAGATTAACGAGTACAAGCAGTTGGATGACGTGTTGCTGCAGGAGGTGACGAAGCTCTTAGAGGCGAAGAGAAAGTTCGACGAGTGGACGATCCTTCGCTTCGACGTCAGTCAAGCGAAGAAACAGTTGGCGGAATGGGCACAAGCCTTTTCTCCCACTGATTCGCCTGTGTTGCGAACGAAGACACAAGAACTGGCGAAGACGATCGACTACGGTTACGTCATGTTATTGCCTGACAAACTCATTCCTATGAATATGATCGGAAAGGCGTTTTCTTTTGGGCGAAATATATCAGCTGACGCCCGCACCAATTCCGCCAAATCCGCCAACAAAGTGGTCACGAAAGAGCACAAGATCTTCAAATCGATTTACAAGGCACTAGACCAGCTGAAAGACGTCATCGATGTTTTCTCCAACGAGAAGAATGGGCTGGAAGATCGTCAGGCACTAATGTCAGACAGTGCTTACTCCTACCCCAACCACACTACCTCTGACGTCATCGACTCTTCCTCCGCCGCCTCTTCGTCAATGCAGGCAGAGCTGACGCAGATAGCGACGTCACTGGAGCTGGTGACGTCAGTGCTCGAGGTGAGTAAGATGCTCTATCAGTACTACCTGCAGTACGTGGCGCACACCGTGAGGGAGTTCGGCGAAAATTCCCCCTTTAAGGCGCAATTCAAAGCAGATGAGGTGGCGTATATCCTCGCCTTCGCCAGCGTATTAGAGACACGTCATGCCTTCCTATCCGCTGAGAAGAGCGATGAGGCATTAAAGAAGAAGGTGTTGGCGGATAATCAGTTCTTGCGCACCCTCTCCCTGTACTCACTACACGAGACGTACTTCCTCCCTCCGCCACCTCGATCGCCAGACTTCCTCCGCCCTCATCACCTCCTCCCAGCTTCCTCAGAGGGCAAGGGTAGGCCCTTGTCTTACTCGGTGGGCAGGGCTGATGTGGCTGGACTAGGAGTTGCGAATAGCGATGGCAGTAGAGTGGTGTGTAAGCTGATCACAGCATCACCTGGGTCTGAGTACGTCATTAACTGTCTCATCCAGTTGTTGGCGGGGGAGATTCTGATGTTTCCCATCAAACTCATCAAACTGTTGGGCAAGGGCAGTCGCAACTATGGGCAGGTCGCCTTCTATCAGGCGGCACTGCACTTCTCGGAAGACACACTGCGCTCCTCTGTCAGCAGCAAGGATGTGCAGCAGGCGGCCCATCAAGGTAGTGGTAGTGACGGAGGCGGCTCTACGATCGACTCTAAAAGCTATTCGATCGTTTTCCTTGCTACGATCCTCGCTGGCGTCACTCGCTGTAAGCCAGACAACTTCATGACGAAGCGCCGCGGTGACGTCATCGAGATCATCGGGGTGAACAATGACGAAGACTTGACCAAACAGCTCTTCGCGCCGAAGGAATTCGTCAAAGCTATTGGGCTTGGGCCTGCGCACAACGCATACCATGCCCTTGCCCTGCTGCCCCTCTTCCACAAGCCCATCGACGCCACAGTGCGCGAGGCATTATTGGCGCACTCTTCCAGTGGATCAAGTAGTGTAGAGGAGACAATCACGTCGCTGCTGCGAGAGATCTACCTGCAGAACAAACGATATGAATCCCTGCTGACGTCAGGCTTCAGCACGAAGGATTTGCTGACGTTACAAGTGCCTATCGAGATGTCTAAAGTCGCCGCCATTCGCCTGTATAAGAAGATGAACGTGGTGTGGGCAGCGCTGAGAGAGAGGAATGACGTCACTCACTTCGACCTCCTCTGTCTTCTCTATCCCTCGCTGACGTCTATGTACACCGCTGACGTCATCAATAAGAGAGTAGGCGCTGCGACAATTCGCTCCAACGACTTCTGGCTTGACTTCTACCCCACTGGGGCGGGTGTGGGCTCGGGTATGACACCACTGATGACGCCGACCTCCTCCTTCCACCTCGGAGGGGGCGCAGGAGCGAGTAAGAGCTTCTACCTCAACCGATCTATCGACCCTACGTCAGCAGGCATCGCGATCTCTCTGGAGGAGCAGTATATCGTGATGTCAGCATCTACGTCAGCGATGAATCTCGTGTCTCTCGTTAGTGCAGAGCGAGCGACGATCGAAGAGGTGTCGACGGAGTTCATCAAGTGTGTCGACTTCCAACACCTCCTGCGCAGTGCAGGGAGTAGCGGTGACGTCAGTAGTGGAAGCTATGAGCTCTTCGCCGCCGGGAATATCTCTGACAATCTGTCTTTCCTCCCCACGCTCTGGCTGCGACGAGTGAGCGAGGAACAGCTAGTGATAATGTTCGGAGGACTGATAGAGAACGCGTATCGCTCGCTCTACGTCACTCCTCCTAGCAAGACCGATAGCACCTCCTCAGTGCAGCAGCCTGCACCTCCTCGCCCCACCTCCACCACTGTCGAACGAAGAGCTGCCGTCATCTCCTCGAAGCTCTTCCTCCGCACTCTCTTGTTAGTAGGGATCGAGTCCTCCATGCGCAAAGAGCTTCGAGGCAGTGACGTGGTGCAGTGTCTCGAGAGCGTGTTGAATGTCCGCGTCGCCTTCGCCGAGCAAGACATCAGCCACTACCGCATCTACTCAAATGAAGAGATCGAGGACGAGGACGATGACGCCGTCGTGATTGACGAGGAGGTGGACGAGGAGGTGTCGTACGACGAGTTCGACGATCGTCTCGACTTCTTCCAAGACCTTGAAGACGATGCCACTCAGCGCAATGACCTCACTGCATTAAAGGCGTTGCAGTCGATGAAGCGAGCACTACAGCACTTTATCGTCAACTACATCAAGGAGGTGCGAGACAGCGGCCAGAGGAGTGACAGAGAAGTGCAATCTGACATCGATGTGGTGGTAGAGGTAGTACAGACGTCCTATGAGCAGGGCGAGGGAGAGCGAGGAGGTGCGTCAGCGTTCAGTGACACGATCGCCTCCTTGCACCTCCTCGAGTTCTGCACTCTCTTGCTACAGCAGCACCATCTACTCTACGCAGTTGCACTACCTTTAGCAGAGCGAGGCATCTTCAACCATCACCAGCATATCCTGCAGTATCTGCTGATTCAGACGAACCTCGAGGCGTGGGAGCGACTCATCGTACAGATCGTACACCAGCAACCCAGACTCGTTTTCATGAAGAACTCGGTCGATTTCTATCTCCCCTGTGATCGTATTAAACAACTCACCCTCAACACTCCTTCCAACACTGCCGCATTAGCACCCAGCACACCGGGCAGGCGGGGCAAGGGCATAGCTGATCCTCATCTTGTGCACTACCGACTCCTCACCGCGATGTTCAACACTACCTACCACCTCTTCGTCATCAAACCAACCCTCCTCAACGAATTCTTCCATCGCCATCTCGATGAATACCTCTCTAGCTTGAATAGTGGAGGCCGAAGTGCGGCCGCTCACTCTCTTACCGGTTTACCGAAACATCCGCCGATCGATGCCGATATCGATGAGGAGTTGTTATCGGTGGATACAGAGAAGATTCTGACGCAGTACTCCGATGAAGAAGATGTCATCTTTTATGCTGTGCGATATGGCTTCTTCGCCACAGTCGAGGAGGTGCAGCAGAAGAGATTCAACTTTAACAAGCGAATTTACGTCAACGCAGAGGGACTCGGCGGCGGTGTCGGTAAGGACAAGGACTTACAATATAACCTCATCCAGTGCTGTTTGTACCTCTCTAAGAGGACTGACATAACCTCTGACATCGAGAAAGAGAACAGAAAGACGATGGAAGCTGTCGTCAGAGCGATCGAACAGAGGATGGCGACTGCTTCGATGACGAAGGACCAGCTCTATGACCTCATCTACACCAATGGCCAGGGAAAGATCATCGTGAGTAATAGCAGTCAAAACAAACAAAACAGCGATTTCCTCAAGCAACTCACTGCTTTCCTCGCTTAATAATAGGAGAGAGTGTGGCTTATCGATGTGACGTTAGTGGAGCTGTAGGGAGACTATGGCAGTGCGGTGGTGTAATTTTGAACATGTAGGAGTCAGTTTTTGTGCTTTTAGTCATTGTTGTGGTTGTGTTGTGTTGTGTTGTGTGTTGTTGTTGTTTTGTTTGTTTGTAGCGCAGTTATCGTGATATAAAATTAAGAAAATCAATAATTTATCAGCTACAGGATGAACATCGCATAATCTTATTCTGACATGAGATTCATCTATATCAGGGAACTCTTTCCGACATAACTGTATAACTGTCACGTCATGTGATGTCTGTCTTTGATATCGGTCCCTACCGACAGACCAGATGGGTACCGACAGGTGCCGATAGTGATACCGGTAGAGGAAACGGATCAAAAAAAGTGAAAAACATCGAAACACTTTAAGCGACCATTCTACCAGAAACATGGGACTCCTGTGGCTCCTTCTCATTGGATTGATGCAAATCCTCAATGCAAAGATCTTATTGATGCCTAATTTCCCTCAGGGGTTTATTGTGAAGTGTTCGAAGGACGGGAAACTTCTTCGCTCAGACAGCTTCGGCTTGTCATGGAAAGAGGTCACTCCTCTCGTTGAACAATCTCCATTTGTTACTTCGATCGCATCCGATAGCAAAGGAGAACGGTTAATCGCTGCAACGAAGAGTGCTGGTGTGTTTCTGTCCAGTGACAGTGGAATGAGCTGGCGGCAGTTAAACCTACCCACTGACCTCTCTTGGACAGCTGTCGCATCAAATCAGCTCGGAAAGCGCATGATAGTGGCATCAGTGGAGGGTAGTGTCTTCTTGTCTGGCGATGGCGGTGATAGCTGGCAGGAGGCTGCGTCAGTCGCGCCGCAGAGAAACAGCTGGACATCCGCTGTGTCTGACAGATCAGGCCAATACCTCGCTCTCACGTCATCCAACGATGGCATCTACGTCTCCTTCGACTTCGGCGCTAACTGGGTGAAGACAGACACCCCTTCACCCCCGAGGAAGTGGCGTGACGTCACCACCGACTTCTCTGGACAATTCTTGGCGGCAATAGCAGAAGATGACAGTGAGGCTATCTACCACTCCGAGGACTATGGACTGACGTGGCGAGCTGTGGCAGTGGGCGGCACTGGGCTTGGGCAGGGGGCATGGCGGTCAGTGGCTTCTGACCACAGCGGCGCTTTCCTCTCCGCGCTGACGTCAGATGGAGTGTTGTACACTTCTTCGAACTACGGCAACGAGTGGCGTGCAGTGACGTCACTGCCTCTCACTCAACGCCTCTCTGACACCTCCTTCGACGAGGCGC
>VKHI01000826.1:1492-12494 GCA_015145745.1 Poterioochromonas sp. DS
TTTTTTGGTCTTTCTATGTATGTGTTTTCGAATCAGCGTCTTGGCTTAAGGGACTGCAAAGATCTTCTGGTCAATCAAGAGCCAAAGTTTTACCAAAGAAATTTCGAGGGCTTAGACAAGTTTTAGTGATCGATAGAAGTAAATTTTCATCATTTTTAGAAGTGCTCAATTTCTTTTTAGGTTTTTCTCGATAAACTTTGTTTTTTTTTCATTTTTTCCCTTTTCCTTTTTCTTTTCCTTTTTCAAGTAAGATGTACTAACTATAAGTATAAGTGTAAGTGTAAGCATAAGTATAAGTGTAGTAATTATGAATTCAGGATCTATTAGAATGCATAACTAGATTTGATTCGCTTACAGTACTTGGAAATTCACAGACTTAATTTCAGTTTCTCTGCAAAGATACAATTTTGTATCTTTTTACAAAATAAAAAAAGTTCAGCATAGGATGTCATCATCGAAAATAGTAATAAGAGTTTCTAAGATCAGAAGGCAAAGCTTATCAGTCATGGCGATCGTTAAGACGAAACAACTATGGAAAGATTCAAACGGATTGTTTAAGCGTCGTCGAATTAATGTCAGAAAGCAGCACAAAGTCATTGGCAAGGTTTCCGAGGGACTGGTCGAAACAAAGAATGATCATCACTTGATGGCGAAAAGAGCAATCGTCCCACAAATTGAATTTGAGCCAGATTGGTTAAAATTTTGGAAATTTATCAAACCTGATATTGATGTTAAGTTAAAGAACGATGCAGAACAACGAGAGTATCAATCTAAACTTCAAGAGGAAAGGTTTGAGAAGTTATATGAACTATTGCAGAGAATTGATAGCAAGATCTCCGCTTCAACAACATCTGACGATTCCTTCCCCAATTCTATCTTTGCGACGTTTTTCCAAACGATTTCTTGAGAACTGTTTCCCTATGATATTCACATTCGCTCATTTTGCTTCATCGATTTCGTCTTTGTTAGAACCAGTCGGAAGATCATTCAAGTACTCTGGATGATATATATCAGAGCTTTCCTCTTCTAATTGATGTCTTTCTTTCCTTTCATCAACCACATTTAATTTCATATTTCGAATATATCCAGAGACTAATCCTAATTGTTCTTCAGTGATTGTTAGCTTTTGAGATTTCTTACACCTACTCGGTGAGATCTCTACTCCTTTTGCATTAACCCCTACAGCATTTGCCATCGCTAATATAGTACCATAACCACAGAAAGGATCTAAAATACAATCGGCTTGTCCGACTTCCTTGAGAAACATCACTCCAGCATAACAACAGTCCAAGCCTAGACCCTTAGTCCAAAGCATCTCTCCTCTGTAGAAGATATCAGGGATAGCAAAATGACTCGTTCGATGAGTTATTCGATGTTTCGTGGCTTCTTCAATTGTTAATATCTTTCCAAAAGAGGAGGACAAAGGGGACGGATCAAGAGGAGCGTTTTTCACGTAACAAACAAGATGAGAGTATGAAGGGCGGCCAGTTGACCTCTTATTCATATCTTTACTTGTCAGGACGAGCTTATGCCACATTAAAGTGCAATTACTACGATCCGCAGCCACTGAAGCGAGGTGGCTCTTATCTATCCATTCATAAGTATCGCCACTGTTATTCATCATACGAACATCAGATTGAAGCAAAACTATATAGTTTCCAATATTTAATCGACTCATGATTTCATAAACAGTATCCGTAAACCATTGTTTATAGTCATCAACAAGATATCCGCGATAAATATTAGGTAATTCAGAGATATCTGGTAAAGAGGTAAAAACACATGTCTTTTCACCAAATCCAGTCAAAGGAACAGTTTTAATCCATTCATTAGTATCAGCACAAATGATTTCTCTTGATTTCATACTTAATTGTCTTCTAGATTGTGCTAAAACCGTTCCTAAACGTAACAAACTTCTACCAAATAACATTCCCTCTCTACTCTCACATCACAATAAAACAATTCCTTTCAAAAATCACTAAAACAATTCCTTACCGGCGGACATAGCGGCAATCCGTTAAAGGAAATTTCTTCAAAGAGGATTTGAAATTGCAACCAATACAACATTACAACAACGATTGCATAAAAGAATCTGCTACTTTTTATAAAAAGAATCTCTGCTATAGGAAGAAGGTGGTTGGGTTATTCAATGAAGTATCAATTGTTAGTCTTGCTTTCCATTGTTTATGCAGTGGTGGGCTTTACAATTCCAACTTCTGAGTCATATAAAGTTAATGGCTTGGAGAAGTATGGAGCTAAAGGTTAGTAGTACTGGAAATAGGTTTCATTTGGAACGAGACTCACTTCTTTCTCTTTAATGTAGATAATATGTATGCTGGCTTGATGCCTTTAGAGCTTGGTGAGAAGAATTCTTTAGGAAGTTTCTTTTTCTGGCTTGCCAAACAAAGACGACGTGATCCTCAATCAAAGCCTTCAAGTTTAATTATTTGGCTAAATGGTGGTCCTGGTTGCTCTTCAATGGTTGGTATGATGTGGGAGAATGGTCCTTTTACCATTGAATTCGGAGGTAATTCCTTCCCTTCTTATTGCTCTTCCTTCTAACATATCCCTTCCTCTCCATCCTCTCACCCCCTCTCCGATCGTTCTCTCAGACAATAAAAGTGATGATAAGAAGTATAATTTAAAATATAATCCATACAGTTGGAATGAAGTCTCTGATGTCATCTTTGTTGAACAACCACTACGTACAGGTTATGCCACTGCAGCTGAAGGAAGTGAAAAAATTAAAACAGAAAAACAAGTTGGAGAAGATTTCCGTAAATTCTTATTATCCTTCCTAACGATATTCCCTGAATATCAAGATATTGAAATTTATTTGACTGGTGAAAGTTATGCTGGTTTCTATATACCATGGATAGCAAATACCATCATAAGATATCAAATGAAACATGATACATTCACGAAGACTTATTATCGTGATATTAGTAATGATCATATTAATATTGCTGGTGTTGCGATTGGTAATGGTGTATTAGATTATTTGTATCAAGAACCATCCTATGCGGAATATGCATATACCCATGGTCTTATACCATTAGCTGCAAAGAAGAAATTTGATTTAGAATGGATGGAATGTCTTGAGAATGTAAGCCAAACCATCGTATAGTACCCCTTACCCTTATTCTTACCTCTTTTTATAGTTGGAGAAAGAGTCAAAGCCATTGACAAGAGGTTCATTTGATCGTTGTAATATGATGACAAAGGTATTAGAAGCAGCCGGTCTTCCTAATGAATATGATACATCAACTTTCATTGGATATGATCGTATTATTAAAGTTGGTGGTGCATTTGATACTTTCTTTCAAGATCCTGTGATACAAACTATCTTACATGTTCGTGGTGTGAATCTTCCTGGTCTTAATTTCCGTCCTGAGAACTATAACAGTATCCCTAATATTACCACAAAACAATTACAATTGAATACCAATGCAGATAATGTCTATTATGAACCACCATTAGGATGGAAAGTATGTAATGATGATATTGTAAGTTGTCCTTCTCCTTATCTTCAAGCCTTACAATTCATTGATGTTCCTTTATATCTATAGAATGATCAGATGATGGCAGATCATCCAACATCAGCTGTTCCTGTATTACAGTTTTTATCTGATTTTTCTACTCATTATTCGATAAATCCAATCAAAGCATCAAAAAGACATCATTCGTCATCATCCTCATCTTCAACTACTAATATACGTGTGTTATTGTATTCTGGTGAATTTGATTTAAACTGTAATACATTAGGCACATTACATACCTTGGAAGCAAATATCTGGAGAAAGAAGTAAGATCATCTCTTTTCATTTGCTTAATGAATCTCTTATTCTTTATCGTTATTCTAATTGACTAGACATTGGTATGAAGCACAACGATCATTATGGAAACATGATAATGATGTAGCTGGAGAATATTTTACAATAGATGAAGCATTTTCCTTCTTAATTGTTCGTAATTCAGGTCATTTATTACCAATGGATAAACCATCAACTGCATTAGAAATGATTACAAGATTTATAACAAAGAAAACATTCTCGGATGTAATCTTACCTAGTGAATCTTATTATATGGATCAAGTTGAAATGAAATTAGTAAAACATAATAATGATACTTTTATTATAAGTATTAGTCAATTTTTAGTTCTTTTTGGTTTCTTTGTATCTTGTGGATTTGGTTATTTCTATTATCTTCGTCGATCGTAAGTGATATTATCTATTATATTATTACTATAGAACTTGATCTGATTGCTTCTTCTATGAATAGGAATGATAAAGATCGAGCGGATGGCTTTCCATCATCATTGAATGAAGGATATCAATCAGTTCCTAATTCTGAGGTGAGTGAGGAATATCAAGTGGAGGTAGAAGAAGGATTAAAGCATTCCCCACCTTCCCAACCAATACAACGTCCAGCACCAATCCCTTTCAGTCTTGATAAATTTCCTCCTATCGATGCCGTTAGAGGCAGTCGCAAAGTAAACTCCAACCAAACTTTTAACTCTTATCAACAGGAGGAGCGATAAAACAAAGGAAACCTGTGATGTGGTTTTAGTAGTAGGTATTAGATATAATAGCAGAGGGAAAGTCGGTATGTTATGTATGTGTAAGTTTAACGAGCAATGAACAAATGAATTGTGTCAGACTTAATCTCATTGAGATATCTCTTAACATGAATTGAAACAACAAAGGGATGCTGTTGGCAGTCAATAGTATTCAAGAGGATTTCACCAATGACCGAAGTTCAAAGGAACACCACAAGGATAACGTGCATCCTTTCCCATATGCTCCTCAATTCTTAGCAGTTGATTGTACTTCGCCAGCCTTTCAGAACGACATGGAGCACCACTCTTAATCTGACCAACACCGAGTCCAACCGCTAAATCAGCAATATAATGATCTTCCGTCTCTCCGGAACGATGGGACACCATAATATTCCAACCATAACTCTTTGCAAGCTTTGCTGCTTCAATGGCTTCGGTAACTGTTCCAATCTGATTGAGCTTTAACAATAAACAATTACATGCATTATATTCCTTCGCTTTCTTGATTCTTTCAATATTTGTGCAAAGTAAATCATCTCCTATTACCTGTAAACAATTAAAATGGGGGCATTCTTTTGTAAACTTTGCAAAATCTTCCCATGCTTCTTCATGGAAAGGATCTTCAATGGTGATTAAAGGATATTTCGCAGCTAATTCATGATACAGTTGCATCATTTCTTGTGGAGTTCTTTCAAGCCATTTTTCTGAATATTGTTCCTTAATATGATGATTCATCTTAAATCCTAGGTTATAATGTCCTGTATTTTGATCGAAAAATTCTGAAGCAGCACAATCCATGCCTAATTTAATCTCACTATCATGATATCCTGACTTATGAATCGCTTCCATGATCAATTCCATGGCTTCGTAGGGATTGGAGATAGAAGGAGAGAAACCGCCTGCAAATGATGGATTGTGGTAAGAAAAAGCGATCAAGTTTTCCTTTCTTTACCTTCATCACCAACAGCTGTAGCCTGTGAACCATGTCGCTCAGTTATGATGTTTTTCAAAGTTTGATATACCTAGAAATAGTTCAACCGATTTCATTTCGAAAAGAAAGTTATACCTCACAACCCATTCTTAATGCTTCGTGAAAGTTCTGTGCACCAACAGGGAGGATTTTAAACTCTTGGAAGGCCAAGGCATTTCCAGCATGTTTTCCACCATTAATAACGTTGAATGCTGGGACTGGCAAGAAAAAAGCATCATTATCAGCTAATTGGCCAAAATATTGATATAAAGGGATCCTTTTTGCAGCTGCTCCAGCCTTGGCAACGGCTAACGATACACTGAGGATGGCATTGGCACCGAGTTTGGACTTATTTGAAGTCCCATCTAATTGCTTCATTTCATTATCAATCTCAGCTTGTGAGAGAACATTTTTCCCTTTCAAGTTTTCATTGAAAATGATATTTACATTATTCACAGCTTGTAAGACACCTTTTCCATGATAGCGGCTTTCTTGGTGATCACGTAACTCCACCGCCTCATGAGTTCCAGTTGAAGCACCACTCGGAATTGAGGCGCTAAACACACCAATATCGGTGATTACATCAGTTTCGATGGTTGGAATCCCGCGTGAATCAATGATTTCTCTTGCAACTAGTTGACGAATCAATACATCGTCCACTACAATTTCCCCTCGGTTGATAGGGATATTTTCACCAGATTTGTTCTCACTCATACTAAACTACCACAGAATAAATGAAAAGAATGAATGAAAGCTATTGGACTGTAAGGAGAAAGCAGTAAGCAGTAGTAGTAGTAATACCTCTTCTTCTATTGCAATGAGCTCATTTCACTGACGTTCAAGGGATTAAGAAGAATATATGCACTAAACAATCAAACAGCGCACAAACACAAACCGAAAAAAACCCAAAGTTTCTTGTTGTGCGTTTCTTGATTCTTCGTTTCCGCTTTACTCCTCTCTCCTCTAATATTTCCTCCATAATAAAGTGGATAACAGGCGATATCTTTCACCTATCTGTAATATCGAAGAAGAAGTCGCAACTGAGACCCCAATCTTTTGTGCGAAGTACATAAATCACAAATTTACGTCGCTCTAGCACAGTAGGAGGGACTGAGATGTGTCCGAAACAGTCTGCAATCAAATGAACTCGAACCACATAAATCAAGCTTGATCAAAGGATGAACAGGCTCTCGATCTCGAATAATCCTGAGGAAGTGAAGTCTCATTATGAGAAACTCTCGATTCCAGACAGAAGAGGTCAAGCTCGCTACCGTTGTAAGAAATGTGGATACGAGTTGGAATGCACAGGGAGAGGAAGATTGATTGTCCACATTGTGGGTCAACTGCTATCAGGCACAACTCAAAAGCAAGTGAAGTTTTGTCCCAATCCAGATGAAGGGCTGAAGGCAGCCCTAATGAGCTTTATGAAGACTGACAAGTTTCATTCTCGAACGAAGTTTCGAACCAAAAAGTGCGGATTGAAAGAGCTTCCTTTAGTTCCATGCAGATCAAAAGAGCCTTCTGAACCTCAATTTTCAAGCTCAGCAGGTTCATGTTCTTCTCATTCAGAGAGTGTATTAGGGAAGCGATCTGCGGAATCCTCTCCATCAGAACGACCAAAGACCTTTCAATCCACCTCACAGTATTTAGATGATCAGGCACATGATTCAGCTAGCAGCATTGGAGAGATGAAGAAAGAAGATATGCAAGATCTTCTCAATATTCTGCGATTGATGGATTCGGATAAGTTTGAGCTCGCTCTTAGCATCAGTCGCTTCTCATCGAGACAAGGCGCTAGGTCAGTTGCGTCATCTCACATTGATTCCTCACTGGTATTAGAGTACACGATTCGACTAATCCAACAATATCAACTATTATTGCAGAGTCGGAATGTTATCTGCTCGATTGGAACCATGCACACTTATCCTTCTTTTCCATTTTATCTAAACTCCATGATTACACCTACTAATACGCAAGGTTCTTCGTTGTTATTTTATCCTCAGCTGTTTGTGCAAGGTAATCAGCGTATGAATACATCACTGACTCAAGGTACTAATTTCCCTGCAGCTGCTTTTCAGCAGGACTTTCCTCAAAGCGAATAGATCTTGGTTCCATTCTCAGTCTCATTAACCTTTGTCCTCACTCTGATCTTCTTTATAAATTTGTCTTTTCTTTACCTCGCTTCCCTACTCTATTCTTCGATAGGATTACTCTATTGTTGGTCCTTTCTTTTCAGAAAGACTTTATTTCCTGTGTTTCCCACTCATCTTTCTATGTGGTCGTATGTTGAGAGAATCGTTCTTTTCTGTAATAGGATAATACAGTATAAAATGATCCTTTCTGTGTAGTAATAAAAAGGAAAATCATATTGAGAATTCTGTATATAGTTCTATAGTCTTTCACATACAGTATCACTTTTGTTTTTGTTTTGTTTTGTTATGGGAGAGTAGTTTCCTATACAGAACAAAACAATCTAAGAAGTTTTATATAAGTGAAATGTAAAAGTAAATTTAGTGAAGACGGTACTTAAATTAAGAATCACCTTTCCTATTAAAATGTAGCTGTATAACCATTCAATCAAAAAGAAGAAGCAAGAACCTCATATGATGGACACGATCACACAAATCACAAAATTACGTCGCCCCTGACTGGAATGGGCCAAAGTTCCAATCTCTTTTGCGACAAAGTATCTTTGCTTTGAACGTATAATGCTGGGCTACAGACCATACAAGAGCATCAAATGAAGCTGCTTGAACCACAGAAATTAAAAAAGCAATAGATGAACAGGCTCTCGATCTCGAATAATCCTGAGGAAGTGAAGTCTCATTATGAGAAACTCTCGATTCCAGACAGAAGAGGTCAAGCTCGCTACCGTTGTAAGAAATGTGGATACGAGTTGGAATGCACAGGGAGAGGAAGATTGATTGTCCACATTGTGGGTCAACTGCTATCAGGCACAACTCAAAAGCAAGTGAAGTTTTGTCCCAATCCAGATGAAGGGCTGAAGGCAGCCCTAATGAGCTTTATGAAGACTGACAAGTTTCATTCTCGAACGAAGTTTCGAACCAAAAAGTGCGGATTGAAAGAGCTTCCTTTAGTTCCATGCAGATCAAAAGAGCCTTCTGAACCTCAATTTTCAAGCTCAGCAGGTTCATGTTCTTCTCATTCAGAGAGTGTATTAGGGAAGCGATCTGCGGAATCCTCTCCATCAGAACGACCAAAGACCTGTCAACCCACCTCAAAATGTTTAGATCCAGATAACAGCTTTGGAGAGATGAAGAAAGAAGATCTGCTTCGCCTTCTCGATCTTCTGCGATTGATGGATCCAGATAGGTTTGAGCTAGCTCTTTCCATCAATGGTTTCTCATCACAAAGCGCTCAGCCAGTTGTATCATCTCACAGTGATTCTTCACTGCTATTGGAGAATTCGATTCGATTACGTCAGCAACATCAACTACTATTGCAACTATTGCAGCTGTTGCAACTTCAGAACGTTCTCTGTTCGTTAGGGTCGATTGGATCCATGCACACTAATTCTTCTTTGCCATTTTATCTAAACTCCGTGATTACACCTATGCAAGGTTCTTCGTTGTTATTTTATCCTCAGCTGCTTAGGCAAGTTAATCATGAGTCTGTGAATACATCACTGACCCAGGATACAAATTTCCCTGCAGCTGCTTTTCAGCAGGACTTTCCTCAAAGAAAATAGGTCCTGGTTCATATTTTTAGTCTTTCATCGATGTCACTTTGGTATCTTCTTTTGTTGCTTTTGTTCCCGTTCTTTGTTTTTCTTCGTATTGAGTTTTAATTTGATTATCATTCTTCAGACAAATTATTATTTGTACTTACAGTTGCAATGACTAGTTTTTATTGCAGTCCAACTTACAGGAGAGTACAGTTACATGTCCCACTTCACTTTGGTGTGGTAGTATGTATACAGGGTATAGTTTTATAGGTCCGTTATACTGTATAGTATAATACAAGGTAAACAAGTTCTTTGATGTGTAACTATAAGAAAGAAAATTTTCCAGCATCTGTAAGACTGTTATAATGAAATCTAGTAGTAATGTAGTCGATCGATTTGTACAGTAGTAATGTGTCAATCCTTTCCTCAAGATTTCTTTTTAAATTAGTCTTTTAAATACATACAGTTATCACCGTATGAATTCATATTCTCATAATAAAACAAAACAAAAACAATCAAAGAAGCTTTATACAGGTGAAATGTCAAAGCAAATTTGAATAACCCGCAATCTATGTCAATGTCTCTATGGCGGTTGAAAATGAAATAAAGCAATTACAAAAACAAATAAAAACAATTTTAAAAAGCTGGCATACATGCTTTAAGTATTTCTCTCTTTTATAAACGACAATCTATGAAAATAATTGAACTGCTAATATTTACCAGTCATTATTGTAGGCACAAGGGTTTGTAATGGAACAAGCTTTCTGGGAGCCTTCCGAAAAGAAAATTTTGAGCCATGCATGAATGCGACTCACTGGTCCATCTGTAGGCTGAACGATAGGTTTTCTTGGACGAATACGATTAGACATAATACGTAAATCAGTTTGGAGTTGTGACGCAGCAATTCCTGCTAATGACCAAGCAATGGCGCGCTTCCACCAACTCGCACGAACTTCATCATCGATCATGGTTCGCAATTTAATCACACATCCCCCTTCTACGGGAGTGAAAGATAAGAACACCTTCAAAACTCCTAGAAGAAGAGAAAATAATAAGTTGCGAGGACTAATATTTTTAATAGACTTACCAATCTTAAAAGGGAGATGAAAGACAACAATTCCAGGACCAATATACATTTCTGTTGTCTTTGAAACTGTTGGTGGAATCAATTTACCATTCCAAGTAATACCAGCAAGATCGTAAAAGACAACATAATGTTTATCGACGTCACCCCAACCAGTTTCTTCAACTGCATCTTTCCATTCTTTATCATCACCAATAAAAGTTGTTAACTCATGGCGAATGCCGAACGGAAATAAAGTTTGCAACCACTTAGGTACTGGAACAATTGTCCAAGGAATCATAAACGTTGCATGGAGAAGGTTAAAATGTGCATGATCACAAACTTGATCGACTAAATCAATAACATTAACGGTGCGAAAACCTGCATCCCACTTAATATGCCATTTATAGTTTCCAGCTTGAACATCCTTGGGAACATAATTAGGTAATTGATATTCTGGTTCTTTGCCATCAGCATGATAATAGACACAGATCATACCACACCATTCGACACAAGGGTAGGTCTTTAGCTTTGCAAACTTTGGAACATTCTTTGGATCTTTATTGTATGGAATTTCAACCACTTTACCTTCTTTATCAAATTTCCAAAAGTGAAATGGGCATTGAATACAATTATCTTCAACAGTGCCGCCAACACCAAGATTTGCACCTTGATGCAAGCAATAGGCATCCTGACATACAGGAACACCATCTTGCCCACGCCAGA
>VKHI01000828.1:0-12469 GCA_015145745.1 Poterioochromonas sp. DS
CGTGTATATTTAATAATATCAGCAATACGTCGTAATATATATAAATCAATATCAACTGTTTGTAATGCATCAGGACGCTGTACTTTTACGGCAACGAGTAAATTAGGATTTTCCTTTAATCGTGCACGATAGACTTGTCCAATACTTGCTGATGCTATTGGATAAGGTGGATCAAATTCAAATACTTCATCTGTTGAAGAAACACCTAATTCTTCACAGATAATTTTCATTGCTTCATTATTATCGAATGTTCCGACTTCATCTTGTAATTTGGATAATTCTTCAACGTATTCTAATGATTTCAGTAAATCTGGTCTTAGCGCTAATGCTTGACCACTTTTAATAAATGTAATGGACTTTCCTTGTACTATAGCTTCTTTTAGTTCCCTGGCTCGAAGTTTTGTGATCTCTTGTCGTTCCTCCGGTGTTTGGAAGGGGGCAGTAATGTTGTCCCAGCGAGTATTCAGCCACCATCCGAGAACAGGAGAACCAATATCGATCAATCTCTCCCAGACTTGGAAGGGTCTCCAATTGTAGTAGTTATCTATGAGTTTTCCATCATAATCTTGAAGTAATAGGTTTGGTGGAACATCTCTATTCCCTGCGTTTTTGGTAATTGCATTTGAAGAGCGAATGGGAGAGGATTCAGTTGTTGCAATCGCATACAATCTCGATTTATCCAGAATTTGATTGATGAATGATTTCTCATACCCTACCGGTGTTGATCTACCAGATCTAGGAAACATTTGATTACAATGAAACCTCTTGTACCTTTGAAAACTATCACTTTTCAGTGATAAGATCATTAATATCACTCCAATAAGAATGAATTTCCTCATCTCTTGATGAAATATGGCCTTCATATCCCTTCCTTCGAGATTATATCACGTGTTAATAGTGTATTAGTCACTTGTCTTCAAAGGTTTCGTCATTCAACCTTCTTTTGTATCGAGTGACGCTACTATCTCGATATAGTAGATGGCTATTATAATGCGAGGGATAACGTGCAAGTGGAAGTCAAAGGATTTCACACATCAAGTCATTCTTATCTTCCTTCTGACAATAAAACTTGTACAGTGATGAAGGTCAAGAAATTTTTACTGCTAAAGACAGTATTGATACTCATATGCTCGATTTTGACGCCTGGGTACCAATTGACTCGAGCTGGCGGAATGTGGTTGAAACCAAAGGCCTCATCGACCTCACAATCCATTCAGCATCGGTTTTTCAAGAAATCTGAAAGCAAACTTTCAATTTTACCTCTTTTAATGACTGAATGGAGAAAGGCTAACGTTGAAGCGGAGTTCTTTCGATCAATTCAAAGGTTTTTCCAGAATTTATTTGGCTTCGGTCGAGTAGAAAATCAGGATGATTCAATAAAAGAAACCATCACTGCTATCCCTAAGCCTCCTAGAAAGCCGAAGAATGCAGTTTTAGTCTTTGGGAGCACCGGGCGAACTGGTCAACTGATTGTTCAGCAGCTGGAACAACAAGGAAGAGAAGTTGTTGTTCTTGGCAAAGACTCCGAGAAGCTACTCTCCCTTTACCCAGATTCTGCTGCTGACCACAAAAATACAAATATATTCGTTACTAATAAGCCAGTCGATGTGAGTGATAGTTCGTCTCTCACCTCCAAGATCTTTGAAGGTGTAGAGCAAGTAGTGGTGGCTCTCGGTCCGGGTTTTGGTGGTAATGGTATCAATAACTCCACTTCCTATGATGTAGATTATAAAGGAGTTGAAAATATTGTCACGGCATTTCAATCACAGAAAGAGAAAACTGTTCGTGATCCTATTGTTGCACCGATTGTTAACTTTCATGAGAAAGGGAGAAATCTCACTCAATGGAAACGATTAGATGACGTAATTATGGGAGGAAATAGTGGTTCACGTTGGCAAGAAATAGAATGGAATAACAATGGCTCGAACTATGCCCGTTGGGAAGGAGGGGTTGTGACATTAGGAGGAGGATTTTGTGGAACAACTTATCCTCTAACATCAGAGAACAACCAACACAGTCAATACGACGGAATTCTATTAAAAGTACGAGGAGATGGTAATCGTTATAAATTTCGATTAAAACCAACTTCTTTAGCAAATGAATATCAATATCAAGCAATCTTTGATCCACCAGCCAATACATGGACAGAGATTAAATTACCCTTCTCTTCCTTTACTGCGGTGAAGAGGAATGATGTTATCTATCGAGCAAAACCTGTAACAGAACATTCTACATTAGAGAATATTGGAATTATTTTCTCTAAATTTAATTTTAATGAAAGAAAAAATCCAAGTTTTCAGAATATTGAACCAACAACAAATCCTTATCCTTTCCAATTAGATGTTGAAAGTATACAATACTATCGTGATCCTCGTCCAGAATTTCTTTTAATTTCATCAGCAGGAGCAGAAAGAATCAATAAATTAGAATCATTAGAGGAAACGAAAAGAGATATTCCTATCGTTCAGATAAACCCTCAGGTATGTCATGCTTCCTTCTATTTCCTTTTTATGGCTGATTATGAATATAATAGGGGATCTTGAATTGGAAGTATAAAGGAGAAGAAGCAGTTCGATCTTCTTTTTTACAATACACTATCGTTCGTTCGACTGCTTTAGCAAATGCTTCTTTTGCAAATACTTCAGATAGTTTGATGAGTTTAGCGCAAAAGCGACGTATGGAAGTCAGTCAAGGTGATCAAATTGCAGGAAGAATCACAAGAGAGGAGTTGGCAGATGCTGTCGTGCAAATTCTCAATAGTCCTTACACAATTGGTAAAACCTTTGAGATTCGTAGAGATGAGACAGTCTCTGGCTTGCTCGTTGATCATAGTCAAGGTATTATCAATAACTTTGGGCATAATACACCAAATATCCTCCAAGAGAAACAAGATCTAAATCCTTTACTCCAAGACCTGATTGAAGATAAAGATCGTGGTTCAGTTTCTGCAAGGAAATTCCTTCCTCCATTCCCTTATGCGAACGAACCTTTTCCAACACCAATTCCTCCAATAGCATCAGATGAAAAGAAAGCATAGTCTAATTGTCATAGCTTTCATTCGATCAATTCTTTTTAATTTTAAATTATTTCAATCAAAAAATAATAACTAAATTCATCATAAGAACAGATTCATACATCACTACCACCTATTTCCTTATTACTTCTTCTTTGGGGTTTTCTTAGCACTGGCGGTAGTCGCTGCTTTCTCATTCTTCTTATTACCTTTCTTGGCATTGGATTGTTCTTTCGCGGATTGATATAGCTTCCATAATAATTTTCCTCCATCATGTTCATTTAAAGTGGATTCAAAGTTTTCAATTTCTTTCTCCCAAGCAGGGAAGGTCTTCTCTAACTGTAAATAGACGGAAGGAATCGAGAATAACTCGAATAAAGCATAAGAGCAGCGATTCGTTGACAACCAATGTGATGCAACCTCATTATCATTCGTAAGACTTTGTAACAAAGCATTACCTAAGATAGCGAAGGATTGAGTTCCATCCTGGTTATTCTCATCATCATAGGACTTCCAAAGAGAAGTATTCAAGTTATTAATCATGGAGGTTAATTCAGCTTCATCCTTCTGATGGAATTGGTATTCTTGATTTAATTGCTCATGGAATGTTGTTAATGCTTGCACTTGAGCTTGATCTTTATCAGAAGTAGAAGCATTCTTGGCTTGTAATTTAGCTTCAAAACGTAATAATCTCTTTAACAAGACATGTGCAGTAGGATCTTCTTCGATTGGAACATCATCAGAATCGATTTCCTCGACTTTCTCTGTCTCTTCTTCCACCTCATCATCTTCGTTAGATTTATTCTTCAATCGTTCTTGTTTATCAGCTTCAGCCTCTTCTAGTTGTTCGTTAAATTCTTCTTCATTTTCAATCTCAACTTCGTCATCATCATCTCCTTCGTTGTCCTCATCATCCTCTTCATTATCACCTTCCTCCTCTTCTCCGCCTTCCTCATCACCAGCAACCTCTTCATCTCCTTCCCCTTCTTCTTGCTCCTCTTCATTCTCAGCTAATAGATCTTCTGGATCATCGATGACAGGTTCTTGGTTAGTGTACACTCTAGCAATATTCTCTAATAATCCATCAGCAGCATTATAATAGGTATAAACCATCGCTTCAACGACCTTAGAAGCATATTTACTAACAATTAATTCTTTAATATGACGGTTAACAACATAAAATAAAGTTTGTTGAAAATAAACAATATATTCTTTACGACGAAGAAGATCATCTTTCTTGGATGTCTTTGATATTAATGTATTTAATAAATAATCATCATAATCATGATTTAAATAACTTTTAGGATAATTTAATAAATATAAAAATAATTTATGACCATTTTCTGATGTTAAAATTTGAAATAATGGTAATAATGTTGATGTTGGTATAATTTCACCAGTTGCAGTATATTGTAATGATACTTTTAATGATTTAATTTCTTCTAATAATGTTTTTTGAATATTAATAGTATCATCAGTAACTGCTAATAGTTTAATTAAGGTAATATAGGAATAACGATGTAATAGATATGATAATACTTTACCTTTTAATTGTTTAATAATTTTTTTACGATCTTTTGCAGTAGTAATCGTAATAATATAACAGGTAATTTTATTACCTAATTTTGTTGACATTAATTTAGGGAAAACATCAATTAAAGAATTAATTAATTCATTTTGATATTGTAATAATTTCTTTTGTGCAGTTTCACGATCAGTAATGGTTGGTGCAGAGGTAGAAAGTTGTTGTTCTAATTGAATTAATTCATAACAATATTCCCATACTAATGTATGAACATAATTAAAATCAAATAATCCTTTTAATACAAATTTATGAATTAAATCTTTCATATGATCTAAGATATGAAATCGTTTATTTGGTAATAATTCAACTAGATGATGTAATGATGTTGGTACTTCTGGTACAAGAATATTGAAATTCTATTGAAAAAAAAGAGCAAAGAACCATCAGAACGATTAAATAAAGAAGGGTAGGATGATCTTACCTTGCCATAAAACTCTGCCTTAAGATGCTTTGTGAACATGGAAGGGTATAGTTGAAGGACGGTCTCGACTGTTCTGGCGCCGATGACGTGACAACCTAAAGAGACGAAGTGAGACTTTAATCCCTGAGTAATCTTCTTCATAAAGTCATTTTTATTGCCATAGGTAATCATTTTCAAAATAGTGAAGTGACCGTATGGGGCCTTTGCGATCTCATAGAACTTTGAGAGAAGTTCTGATAAGATGACATCACGTTGTTGATCATTACCAAATTGGATTAATGTTTGAATAATACGGGATGCATCATGACGTAATGTAATTTCAACAATATGAGATTGAATGCCTTGTAATAAATTTGCTAAAAGAGCGTCTCGTTGAGCTGGTTGGACTGTACGTTCACGAATCTTGTTCCAAAGTTGCTTAAGTTTCTCCACCTATAAGAACAATAAAACGCTTTAAAATGAGAAAAATAATAACGAAGGAAGTCTTACCAATTGGAAGTAAGGCTTTCTATTCTTTCCTGGGGCTGGCTTTTGTTCTTTTCTGTCTTTCTTGTTGGAGTTATCAGAATGATGTTTTGGTTTCTTGAATGATTTCCCCTCAGAACCAGAGGAATGGTCGAACTTTCTCTTTTTACCAGTATCTGCTTTAACTTCACTGCCATCCTTTGCCTTCAATAATGCTTTCATTCCTTTGATTGAAGAAGGTTTCTTATTCTTCAATGAAGTACTTTTGTTGCCATTATCTTTCGATTGAAACTTCTTTTTGAAAGATTTCTTATCATCTTTACCATGAACCTTGCCTTTAGGTGATGCTTTTTGACTATTTTGGTGCTTTCCCATCGTTGCTATTGTATCAAACTGGAGATGAAATCAACACAATGAATGAATGGAAGAATGAAAGCACTTTCTTTATAACAGGTTTTCTAAAAACTTTACACTACAGGTCTTGTTTTAAAGAGAGTAAACTCGCGTTAATTGAGATATGTAGAAATATCTTTGAAAAATCATCACATAATGAATTGGTGGCAATATATCTTAACATGTGGTGGTATAAGATGTAAATCATGTTATTGTTCTTATACACCACCTATTCGAAAATATTTAAAAGAGACTATTTATGCTTCGATTCCAATTTCGATTGCTGCTGCATTATCTCAGTTTATCCAATCGATCATCACCTATATTACAGTGAAGAATCGATCTTCACATGGTAATAACTCAATTAACTTGCAGATTGGACAAACGTTGGTGTATTGCCTCATTATGTTTAGTGGTGGCAAGTACTTTACTTATCTCATCCAACAATGTGTACTGCAGAAGAAAGAGGATAATTCTTGGTTTAACTTTTTTCATAAGAATCAATACATACCTCTCATATTGAATCTTTTAGCTGAGAACGCAGGTTTTGCGTGGAGGCAGTTTGCCGTGTTGATAGTGCTCTCTTACTTCTATCAGAACTATGATGTCGGTGCAGCGGTTGGCGCCTTCTTTCTTTGGATTTTTTTTGTGTTAATTATTATTTTTGCTTCTTTTATTATTGCATGTCGTTTATTTAATTCTAGTTATAAAAAGTATCATGAAGTTCTTTCGGATTTTGACTCTGATGCTTTTGCTCTATCTGTCGCTTATGGCGCGACCGTACTGTTAGCGATCTTCATGAACGAGATATTTGGATCCAATTTTGTCGATGAAGAGGGTTATCTGTTTGAATGGCAATCTAAGTCGAGCGGTCATGCAAGTCATGGACCATCCTCGACCGATGATGGAACATCACCCCCTTCTACGGATGATGGTGCAATTTACTTAGCCAGCGAAGCCAGCAGCCAGTATTATAACTACTACTCTTATTATTACTCTACTGATGATTCGCAGGAAGATAACTCGTTTAATGGATTTTACTTTGTGTATTGTATTGTTGTGACTTTATTAATTGCTGTCGTGTTTCTTATTGAAGATCGTAATGGATGTCTTACCACTGAGAGTTCCGAAGTTGACCAAGATACAGCGGTAGATGTAATGAATCCAATCAGTTCCTCAGAGGAAAAGAATGATGTTGAAGCTTCGAAATTCCAGAATTTAGAGATTGAAGAAGTGAAACACGCTAATGTTGCGGTTGAGGAATCGAAAATGAAGTTCTATTCGTTTTTACGAAACATCTATCAAGACTTTTGGCACACTTTTCTTGGGTAAAATATCTCCATTTTGATTTTCTTTTGTGATTTATTTCGATGACTAGGTGTTTGAGTGGAGTTGCGTGGTTTACTCTTATTATAGATGAGTTAATGGTAAGACGAGACAGCCCTCGCTCAATTTCTTCTAACTCAACTCTATAGTCGTATACTGCTGGTGATAAAATCGCAACACTAATTGTTTGTGCGGTATGTGCTGCACTTTTGACCTGGCGAGCCCCTTTTTTCGTTAATGCAATAACAAGATCTCAGTTGAGAGCTCAGGGTAAACTCGATACTTACTCAGAGAAGTCGAGTAGTATAAGTATTGATAATAATCAGGTAGACTCTTCTAAAAACTCAGGTAAGCTGTATAATTCTCCAATAGAAACGCTTCTTAAAAAATGTATAGTCTTACGCGTCCTTATCCGTGGCTTCTCCCGGTTCATCTATTCAATCATTTCTTATTACTATCATTTGAAAGTTCACCATAAGGGTTTATTGTTAATCTCTTTGAGGTAAGAGACTTAAGCTTGATTGAGGATATTATGAAGTGTCAATATAGGCTAACGATTGGTTGGATTTGGGAGATATTTATTATCAATATGCTTGAATATTTGATTACGGATGGTAAATATTCGAAAGCGAAAGCAATTGGAATAAATTTTGCTGCTTTCATTATTATTGTGGTTATTTCAATCATAGCGCATAGATTGGTACGAGATTTGGATGAGTTGGAAGCAAATAGCGAAGGCATTGAAGATGATGCAAAGAAAGAAGTTAGACATCCAGATAATAGAGAGGAAGATAAAATTGAATCAATTTAACTCAATGCCATTAATACCTAAGTTGCGTGATTGATTTTATTTTTCAATACAATTTTTCAGATGACTGTTTTATACGTATTCCTTTTCTCGAATGAGAAGTGTAGGGTTCTGCCTAAAATCCTCCATCACAATATTATTAGAGGATGACTACCACACAACTTCCGATGATTGTCCGAAGATTGTTTTACTTCTATGCAGGGAACGAGTTTCCTTAATGTAACATTTATTCTCTGAAGTCTTTTTGTCGATCAGAAGTCTTCTCTCCACACGAATTGTCAAGGTGAAAACTTCATTGGAACCCAGGAAGTGATTTTTGATGACCATTATCTAAACTCTAAAAATTATTTTCAAACATATGAACTTTAGAATGTAAACAAACAGTTTTGTAGATTTATTAATTTTTTTACTTGAATTTAAAGAAAATCACCTGCTCTACTAACTAATGATAGAGGATACATCTAATCTCTATTTTCAGGATTACCTTCAAACCTAAGAAATGTTCATCGACGCGTTAAGAAGTTCGTCACTGGACATCTAGATCTATTTGGCGAAACATGAGTTCCATATTCCTGATCCTCTTAGCTCTGATAAACTACTAAAATAGCTATGTTTAGAATTAAAAATTAAACTTAAAAAACAAATTAAATCCAATTATTAAGCTGTAACAATTAATAGCGGCGAAATAATTGACACAAAAGACGACAAATGTCCATCGCATCAAACTGCATCAATGAAGATTTCAACAGAATGATTCGCATTAACAATTTCGAAGAATATGACCTAATCCTTCAACAACAACAACAACAACAACAACAACAACAACAACAACAACAACAACAACAACAACAACAACAACCAAAAAAACATTCTTGCGCATCCAAACAAGAGTAAAAAACAAAGAGAAAAATAATAGAAACAAACTTCAAAAATTATGGTATCATCTCATCGGAAATGATTACCGGAACAAGTATGTAAACAACTCCATCTCGGCGCGTTATGGTATTTACATAAAAGCCTTGAATAGCCTTCAATTCCATCTTTTACTCCTTCGTTCCCTTCTTTCTCTTCATGCTCGTTCATATTTGCTAATACCTCGTCATCAATCGAAAGAATTAGATCATCCACTTGTTCGCTCATGGAGGATTGTGAATATTCTTTCAATTCATTCATATAATCACCAGTGAGAGGTAATTGAATGGATCTAACTAAAGTCTTGGGATGAAACTGTGTAAAATGCTTCCAATACTCACTTTCAACTAATGTAATATTCCAATGAAAATATAATTGATCGGGATCATATAAAGCTCGCCAATTAACATTTTCACCAAATGTTTTACCTCGAAGATAATCCCAACCAACTAATCGAATACGATTACGATGAAGCATTTGACTTGCCTTGATAGCTATTTTCATCAAATAAAGATATTCGTGTTGTGTATAATCAGGCTTCACTGAGATGGTTATGACAGGATGACATTTATGATAATACAACGGGGTAGCAAATGTCTGAAAGATTTCACGTCCTATTAATAGTTTCGTTAAGGCACCTTCAATACATGTCGCATGAGCAAGAATCACAGAACTTGTTTCATTCTTGGTAAATGGTTTGCGAAAACTAAACAAATGTAATGGAATGTATTGTTTTAATGGGAATTGTTCATATTGAATAATGGTTGATTTCGATATTACGTCATTGAAAATCGCCTGATCCCATACTCTTGTCTTATGATAATTATCCCTCATTTTCACAAATACGTCAACAGTATTAGGATTAGGCTTGACTAAGAAACATCCAAAGTTTAAGGGAGATGTTGTATTGACTTTTACTGAATCTCTTTGACTATACACATCAATAGAACTATTCAAATGCATTGGTAAAGGAAATCTCTTGAAGAAAACATCTAAGTCAAAGAAAAAAATCGAGTAGGACGCCTTCAAAACATCAATTATTGTATTGTACTTAGAGAATGATACAATACATCGTGTCAACTTCGAAGCCTCCACTCCTACGCATTGAGGGATTTCACCGGACACAAAAGCTCGGATTCCCTTCTCATGTAATATTTGGGTTGAAGCTTCCGAGGTGGAAACGATCAAAACATCATTCTGTGTTAGATTGAAGGATAACAAACTCTCGAAAAAAATCTCTAAAGAATGAATGTACTTCTCATCGGCAATTACAGAAAATACAACAGGATGCGACCAATCAGAAGGATAATTTTTCTTAATAAACTCTGTTAAACGAGGAGAGTTTTGGAAGTATTGTAAGTCTTCTTTTCCCCATAGCAATGGGTTGCGATTGGTTGGGAAGTTCTTCGGGATTTCATACTCATATTTTGGAGAAATTACTTGCTTGGGGCAACTCAGTCCATGTTTTTCAATACAGAAGCAATATTGAAAGAAAAGAAATAGAATGAGGAAGGCTTTGGAACCAGAAGTGAACATTGGCTTTATTGTTCGGCAACGGATCGAATCGAGACCGTTTTTTTTGAGAGAAGCACGTGAAAATTCGATATTCCGGAAACTTCATTTTACGTGGTTTGAATTTATTCCGCTGAAACTTGTTTGATGTCTCGTGGTAGTATTCTTCTAGATGTAGGTTACTTTTCATTACAAAGTACAAAATGAAATTTTACAGAAATTCAAATATGAAGAGATTTATTTCATCTTATTTGAAAGAGAAAATGCACAAACCAACAAAACATGCTTTTCCCCAATATAGAAAAGCACAGAAATCAGCAACAAAACAACACATCAACGACACTTTTATTGTTTGAAGCCAATGTTCACTTCTGGTTCCAAAGCATTCCTCGTTCTATTTCTCTTCTTTCAGTATTGCTTCTGTATTGAAAAACATGGATTGAGTTGCCCCAAGCAAGTAATTTCTCCAAAATATGAGTATGAAATCCCGAAGAACTTCCCAACCCATCGCAACCCATTGCTCTGGGGAAAAGAAGACTTACAATACTTCCAAAATTCTCCTCGTTTAACAGAGTTTATTAAGAAACATTATCCTTCTGATTGGTCGCACCCTGTTGTATTTTCTGTCATTGCCGATGAGAAGTACATTCATTCATTAGAGATTTTTTTCGAGAGTTTGTTATCCTTCAATCTAACACAGAATGATGTTTTGATAGTTTCCACCTCGGAAGCTTCAACCCAAATATTACATGAGAAAGGAATCCGAGCTTTTGCCTCAGGTGAAATCCCTCAATGTGTAGGATTGGAAGCTTCGAAGGTGACACGTTGTATTGTTTCATTCGCTAAGTACAATACAATAATTGATGTTTTGAAGGCGTCCTATTCGATTTTTTTCTTTGACTTAGATGTTTTCTTCAAGAGATTTCCTTTACCAATGCATTTGAATAGTTCTATTGATGTGTATAGTCAAAGAGATTCAGTAAAAGTCAATACAACATCTCCCTTAAACTTTGGATGTTTCTTAGTCAAGCCTAATCCTAATACTGTTGACGTATTTGTGAAAATGAGGGATAATTATCATAAGACAAGAGTATGGGATCAGGCGATTTTCAATGACGTAATATCGAAATCAACCATTATTCAATATGAACAATTCCCATTAAAACAATACATTCCATTACATTTGTTTAGTTTTCGCAAACCATTTACCAAGAATGAAACAAGTTCTGTGATTCTTGCTCATGCGACATGTATTGAAGGTGCCTTAACGAAACTATTAATAGGACGTGAAATCTTTCAGACATTTGCTACCCCGTTGTATTATCATAAATGTCATCCTGTCATAACCATCTCAGTGAAGCCTGATTATACACAACACGAATATCTTTATTTGATGAAAATAGCTATCAAGGCAAGTCAAATGCTTCATCGTAATCGTATTCGATTAGTTGGTTGGGATTATCTTCGAGGTAAAACATTTGGTGAAAATGTTAATTGGCGAGCTTTATATGATCCCGATCAATTATATTTTCATTGGAATATTACATTAGTTGAAAGTGAGTATTGGAAGCATTTTACACAGTTTCATCCCAAGACTTTAGTTAGATCCATTCAATTACCTCTCACTGGTGATTATATGAATGAATTGAAAGAATATTCACAATCCTCCATGAACGAGCAAGTGGATGATCTGATTCTTTCGATTGATGACGAAGTATTAGCAAATATGAGCGAGCATGAAGAGAAAGAAGGGAAACGAGGAGTAAAAGATGGAATTGAAGGTTATTCAAGGCTTCTCTGTAAATACCATAACGCGCCGAGATGGAGTTGTTTGCATACTTGCTCTGGGAATCATTTCCGATAAGCTAAATTGTTGCCTGTTTTTTCGATGTTTGGTACCACAATCCGCGTAATTCTTTTGTTTTTTTGTATTGTCATTCAATACCTTGTTGAGAAATAGAAATGCCATGTTTTTGAATGGTACTTCAAAATTTTTCTGTATTATCTGTGAGCGTATGACTGTGTGTTGTGTGT
>VKHI01000829.1:0-12465 GCA_015145745.1 Poterioochromonas sp. DS
CATCTTTAGGTGTGTTTGAGAGTTGGAATGACTGGATTGATAACTTTTTATAACTTCTTTTTATTTCTACAGACATAAACTTGAAAGGTGTACCCATGCAAGGAATCACCGAAATCTCTGGTGAAGCAGGAAGTGGGAAAACACAACTTTGTTTATCCATAGCTGTTCAGGTAAAACTACTGACCTGACCTGAAGAATTCTCTGATTTTCCTGTCTGCTGTAGTCAGTTTTGAATCGAAGAGAAAAATCTGTTGAGTACTATGCTGCAATATTATCATGTGGAGAAGGGATATTTCCAATTAAGCGATTATCCCAATTTGCTCTAGCACAAGAAGCTACATATGGCGTCTCTCATCGTGATATTCTCTCGCATATTGATATTGAGCAGTGTAATAATATTGACCAAGCGAATGATACCTTGGTAAGTGCTTGATATTCCGGTTCACCCTTTCTTAAAGGAACGTTGTAGTACAAATTGCTTCCTGAAATGTGTATCACAAAACCAATTAAACTTATTATAATTGATAGTTTAGCGGGGTTGATTAGATTCGAATATAATGTACAAGATGACAAAGAAATTCGGGAAAGGACACAATATCTGTTTTCCATTGCGTCGCAATTGAAATGGATATCAGAAACTTACAAGATTGCTATAGTTGTCGTTAATCAGGTAATATGATACCTCAATTATCTGTTTATTAACCACTTCGTATATCACCAGGTGACGGCAGATTTTAGGTTCGCGCGGGGGAATCAAACCATCCCTGCTTTAGGTTTAGCTTGGTCACATTGTGTGAACACTCGCTTTATTGTGTCGAAACCCAAGGCAAGTTCTTCTTCCCTGGACTTGTACGATAATGGTGATGCAAGTAGCGGGAATGCTCAAGTTTTAGAGGAAGACAAAGAAAATGAATACAGTTCATCGACTTCTTTGCACAAAAGGAAACTATCAGAAGTGTTTCCATCACAGAAAACCAATAATCGAGGCAATTTAGAAATGAACGCCAAGTCGCAGAGAAGGATTTTAACTTTAGATTTTTCCTCAGCAATTGCGTCGCAAACTGCACAGTTCGAGATTAGAATGGAAGGTCTTGCTTAAGAATAAACAGATGGCCACGAGTTTTTATTTTATTTTTATGATAAGGAGAAAAAAAATAGTGGCAGCTACGAAGAAATTCTAAGATGTCTTGTACATGTTACTTCCTGGATTTGTCATGTTTTCGAACCCATTTCGACTTGACTTACCAGGAAATAAAAAATTTACTATATTTTAGAGAACACACAAATATGGAAAGGATGATAAGCTTTCAGAATATTGAAGGAACATTTTTTGGTCAGGGACAGCATGCAGAGGCTGTATTCGATGCGTGTGAGCATCCTCCCTCCAATTACATGATGTACAAAAGTGAAATAAGAATGCCACAAAGAGAACTGAGTTAGAGAATGTAATAGACACCTTCGTTAAGAAAAAGCAATGAGAGGTGTAATGACAAAGAACAAATAAAAAATATATATTTAAAAAAAAGGCTGCTGGAAAGAGAAAGACCAATTAAAAAAAATCCAATCCAGCAGGTAGGTAGTAACTGTGAAATCCCATTTTCCGTTGTCACACTCTAATAATAAGAATTTTAAGGGTTTGTATGAGTTGTAGAAGCAGCACGAAAAAGGAAAAAAAACAGAGCGAATGCAATGAGTTAATTCTTCACATGTGAAATGGAAGAAGTCCACGTTCGCTAATCAACAGAATAGCGAAAGAAGATGCATAACGTTGGTCTAACTTTTTCTGTATCAATAAGCAAATAATAAATAATTCGATGAATGAGGAAGAAACGTATATCTGTAGCAAGTAGGAAACAAAGAACAGCAAAAAACAAAGACGATGAAAGATTTTGTGAGAGTATCAACAACGACTACTTAATATTGGCATTCTACAGGGGAGCGAGAGAGAAAACCATGAAAAACAACATCATAACGAACACAAATAAGTACACAATCAAGAATGAAAGAAAAAGAGAAGAAGTGGGGCATCAGGTATATGTGGAAGGGAAAGGCAAATTAATATAAGCAATAATTGTAAAAGTAATTTCCCGAGAGACCAAATTCTAAAGTGTGAAGCGACCACGCCCATTATTTTGTCATAAAAGCACTGGAAAGATGAGAGAAGGGTGAGTAATAGAAAGGTACAAATCGTATAAACCTGTCTTTCTTTGGAGCTTGTCTTTTTTTTTTTTTTTGTCATTTTAAAATTTGTTCCATAATTGGTCGATAATAGATTGAGATAAATCATTTTCGGGTTGAATAGACAGGGGGAGAGAATTGGTGGTAGTGGTGGTAGAACTTCCGCTGGAATAAGTATGAGCAATGCTCTGTTCTCGGAAATTTGCAAAATCATGCTTTGGTAGAGACATACTATCAAATCCTGACCCATAAGTGGATAAGTATGTGGAACCACTTGTTGAAGGAGAGTTAGAACGATTCCCGGCAAGCAAAGTGATAGCATTCGAGCTACCAGAATAAGTGGAAGGAGAGTATGTGCTTAATCCTCGTTGAGAAAGAACAGAAGGCCTCTCGTC
This sequence comes from Poterioochromonas sp. DS, assembly GCA_015145745.1. NCBI lineage: Eukaryota > Synurophyceae > Ochromonadales > Ochromonadaceae > Poterioochromonas > Poterioochromonas sp. DS. The sequence goes on from VKHI01000829.1 coordinate 2,574, forward strand.
AGGTTGAGCCTCTTGATGAAAGTTCGAAGAGAAATATGAGGGTGGAATACCACCAGGAAAGTTCTTCTCGAACGACTGACCGTTAGTGCTTCTATTCGGATGAATCATATGATCAATTCTTGGTCCATTAGCGGCAACCGATTCAAAAAGATGAGGTGCATGCATCTCACGATCACGAATGTATCGAGTCAATCCGTGGCTAACACTGCATCGGAAGTAAATGGACTCGATGGTGCTTTCATTCACGGACTCTACGGCTCGTACGGCAGCAGAAACTCCTAAATCATCTAAGGCATAGTGGATAAATCCGTAACCAGATTGCTGCCCGTTGTCCTAATACAAACGGATTAAATCAGAAAGTACACAGCAGTAAAATATGTTACCTTATTCACATGTAGCTTCTTAATTGAAACATCCAAAACTTCACCAAAGGTCTCAAAAATGTGTCTCAAAAAAGCTTCCGTAACAATCTTTAAATGATTAGACACAAATGTCACATGGATTTGAGCATGTGGAGGTTGGGACGGAGGTGGTGGCATGGACATAGTATTAGGAACAGGGGGATGGACAGGAGTAGACATTCCAGGCATTGGAGGGAATGGAGAGGAGCGTTTGGGTACCATTGTTTGGTAGGGGGTGACAGGATTTAAATTACGAGTATCTTCCGCCCAACCAATTCGCAAAGGTCTTCCGAGAAAAATAGCACCTTGCATCGAGGTTAACGCAGTCTCAGCAGAGAGACGATGCTTGTAGCGGACAAAGCCATAAGATAAATGAGCGGTAGCTCCTTGAGGAACTCTTTTCAAGTGAATCGACTCAATAGGACCGAATGAAGCAAAAACCTGGCAAATGTCTCGTTCAGTGCAGTAAATTGACAAATCACCAAGAAAGAGAGTACGGGAAGGTTGTACTTGTGGTGGAGTAATCTGACCAGAGAAGGAGTTCCCTAAGCCATTGTGGATTTGCCCGTGGCTGGCAAGTAAATTTTGTTGTTGATAGGGTAACATTATTCAAACAAAGTAGAATCACAAAAGAGGAGAAGAAAAACAACAATAATGGAAAGAAAATACTTGGCTAACAAATACTTTTCTAAAATGTGAAAAAATGTCTCAACTAAACAAACTTTCAACTTAAAATTAAAGAACGTTATTTATATCTATCTTCTTCTACACCAACACCGTGAAACAGAAAAGAACGTGCTTCGAAAGGAATCAAAGAATGTGATTGTGATTGAAGAATGTGATGATGTAGGGGTAATGATTTATGATCACTCCTTTCTTATCACACGTTGTTGTTGTTGTTGTTATGTAATGTTCCTTTCCACAGTTATCGTATAAAACAAAGTTTGGGGGTATTGAGGTTTGAAAATTCTTTCCCCTTCTCCTAGCCTAAATTCAGAATAAAGAATAAAGCCCACACCCAGAATATTCTGGGCAGGAAAAAACGGTCGTTCATCAAAAAGATCGATAGATTTTTTTTTTTTTTTTTTTTTTCATTAGTTAGAAGTCATTAACCTTCAGAAAAACTAGGCCATCATATCTTCACCATCACCATCCTCATCAAATTCTCCCTCTTCCTCAGCTGTAGCATCTTGATACTGTTGATACTCTGACACTAAATCATTCATATTAGACTCGGCTTCAGTAAATTCCATTTCGTCCATACCCTCCCCAGTGTACCAATGTAAGAAAGCTTTGCGTCTAAACATTGCAGTAAATTGCTCTGACACACGCTTCCATACCTCCTGAATCGAAGTACTATTTCCGACAAAAGTTGCCGACATCTTTAAGCCTTTCGGTGGAATGTCGCAGATAGAAGCTTTGATATTGTTCGGAATCCATTCTACAAAATAAGAAGAGTTTTTGTTGACTATATTTAACATTTGCTCGTCAACCTCTTTCGTTGACATTCTTCCTCTAAACATACAAGCACATGTTAGATATCTTCCATGTCTTGGATCTGCTGCACACATCATATTTTTAGCATCGAATTGTTGTTGAGTGAGTTCAGGGACAGTTAAAGCTCGATATGGCTGGGTTCCTCGAGAAGTCAAAGGAGCGAATCCCATCATAAAGAAATGTAAGCGAGGGAACGGGACCATATTAACAGCTAATTTTCTCAAGTCGCAATTTAATTGACCAGGAAAGCGTAAAGAAGAGGTGGTTCCACAAATAGCCGCTGATACTAAGTGGTTTAAATCTCCATAGGTTGGAGTGGTTAGCTTTAATGTGCGAAAACATATATCGTATAAAGCCTCGTTATCAAGAGTAAAACATTGATCAGCATTTTCCACTAATTGATGTACCGATAAGGTAGCATTATAAGGCTCAACTACAGTATCCGATACCTTAGGAGAAGGAATAACGGAATAGGTAGACATAATACGATCAGGATATTCCTCACGAATCTTTGAGATCAATAACGTTCCCATGCCAGAGCCAGTCCCACCTCCAAGAGAATGAGTCATTTGGAAACCTTGGAGACAATCACAAGACTCAGCCTCCTTACGGGCCACATCTAACACCGAGTCTATCAACTCCGCTCCTTCAGTGTAATGACCTTTCGCCCAGTTGTTTCCAGCTCCGGACTGACCGAACACAAAGTTATCTGGTCTAAACAATTGTCCAAAAGGTCCTGCTCTCACAGAATCCATGGTTCCTGGTTCCAGGTCCAGTAAGATACTTCTTGGAACATATCTACCACCTGTAGCTTCATTGTAATACACATTAATTCTCTCTAATTGAAGATCCGAGTCTCCATGATATGTACCAGTGGGATCAATACCTACGATCGTTATTGTAAGAGTTCAAAAATCATCAAAAGATTTAGGAATTATTACCATGTTCATCTGAGATTACTTCCCAGAACTTGGCACCAATTTGATTGCCACATTGCCCAGCTTGAAAATGAACAATTTCACGCATTGTAGAGTTCTTTGTTTTGTAAGGAATGATGTTTCTCAGTTCCTCTATATTCCTATCTCCTATTCACCTAAAGCCATCTTTTTTAATCACGACTTCGCTTATTCCTACACATAACACTTGGCTCTCTTGAGTAAAATGTATGAAAATAATCAAATTCTTTAACAGAGAATGAAACAGCTTTGGATCATTCATATTTCCTTCATTCATCAAGAACTGATTCAATGAAAGAACATTGGAAAACCACAACTTCTTCGAAACAACAAGATAAAAATCTTTTCTTTGTGTGATCTTTTCAAAATATTACGATACCTCTCAATCTGTGTTTTAGACAATTGTTTATTTATGATTTTCTTATTTCTTTTGATGACGTTGTTTTGATCCTCTGTACCGTGGATTCCCGATGTCTAGTTGTCCGCCGCAGGAAGTCGACATTCCGCCGTGAACTATCCGATCTTTTAGGAGAGACGAGGATTCGCGAAAACTTTTGGGCGGATTATCCTAATTTCTACTGGCGCTACCGAATACCGAAACAACCTTCCCACTCAAAAATTGATGAAACTAGCTAAAACTTTGGCGGAGTTCAGCGACTGAACAATTGCATCTTTTCTAATTTCATCTCCATTATTGACTTGAACTATTAATTTTCTGTCTTTTTGACGGGTTAGAATTTTGGTTTTTTGCTTTGATCAGCAGATAATGAGTCTGCAATCCAATTTCGACAATTTAGGATCTCGAAGTTCAGCACCCGATCTGGTTCGTTTTATGAAAGAATTTATACGATTTCCTAATCTTCTCTCTATTTAAAAGGTTTTTGACGGGTTAGAATCTTCCTTTTCGCCTTCGATCGTGACTAAGGGGTCCAAGTCTGGGACGAACAATCCAAGCATCGACGAGCTTTCCTGCATCGAGAATCGACTTTAGGTTAATTTACGACAGCAACGACAACAATAGCAACAACAGTAGCAACAGCAACAGCAATATCAGCAACCTCGACCAATATTGCATCTGCATCAACGTCACCATCGACATCCAAGCAACCATCTCTTCAATTGCAAGCCCCAGGGACCCCAATGCCAACGGTCATCTCAACTCCGATTCCAACATCTTCAACAACACCGAAGGTGTCATAATCTTCGACTGTTCATTCGCCTTCACCAACAAATCATCCTTCTGCACCCACGTCACCCATCGTTCCATCCTACTCTCGGCCTTTTTTTTTACTTTATAGGAAGAAAAGAACCATTGTTCAGTGTGCCAATTACTTCCCCAAAACACCCCATCTTTTTAAGTAAAATGAAGGGAAAGGGTGAGGCAAGAACTCTCTAATTTCGGTTTAAGTCCGACCGCACCCCGGAAGGGGGATCTTTCAGAAATATGATGTTATGTCTCCCACTCCTCCTGCCAATGATACTCTACCTCTATTTACGAATCGAATGCAGAATATCATTGGGGAGGGGGAAGAGTTTTGCAATTACCATCATGAAAAGCTGAAAGGACAAGCGGAGATCGGGCAACGATCTCCACAAGAGCAATATATGTTTAAGCTAACTAAAGACGAGCCTATTTATTTGATTATTTATTTCAATAAAACGAATAACCATGTTAAAGTACGGAGTACTGGAAACAAATCTTTTTTAAATTTCTTCTCTTACTATCTATTATTCTTTCGAACGAATCAAACAAATCCTACACAATAATAATGGAGATCAAGCAAATGTAAAGCAGAAAGTAGTTTCTCTGAAGCAAGTGTTGTAGATCTTTTACTAAACATTTTTTTCGAAATTTTACATATTTTAATATATTTTTTAAAATTTTACAGCATATTATTTTATCGGTTTTGCAAAGTACCGAAAATCTGCCGGTAAGGGGTAGCGGAAGTAGAACTAATAGATAATGAATAGATAATATAATAATAAATAACTAAACCCATTGTCATCTGATCATTTCATTGCTTTCTATGTTGAGGACTCTAGATCCAGATCTGCAGTTCGTTCGGGATCGAAGAAAAGCCATAAAAGATGTTGATCCAAAACAAGCTGGGGAAGTTGCCAGAGCTATTAGAAAGCACCTAAAGGATGAGTTGGATGTAACTGAAGAAGACTTAGAAAGATATTTGACCGTTGCATCGGTCAAAACCAATGAAGGACTCGAAGAGATTGGTGCAGCAACTAAAGCAGCCGCAAAAAGAGCCAAAAAGAGAAAAATCAATGAAGTGACAACAAGTTCCTGTAGTCTGGAACAGAATCTTGTTTTCCAAGAGGGAATGAAAGCCATGAGAAGAAAACGAAGAAAATATGATGAAATTCACAGCCCAGGAAGGTTGGAAACTTAGTACCTGGAAAAAAGAAGTTAAGTTCTGGAACAACGAGAAGAATGAAGAATTTAAGAAATATTATCAATGTTATTACCTTTATAATACAAAAAAGGGACATGTGATTGTTAGTCAGAGTAGTGCTTGGATGGACAGTGTCAAATTTGCTATCTACATAGATACTATCTTGGCAGTGCAACATAAGTTGATGGTATGGTTGGACAATTGTCCATCTCACACATCGTACAACTCTGAACAAAAAGTCAAGGAAATGCAGCAATTAGACTTTGCTCTATTACCGGAGAACTCCACTGATCAGCTTCAGCCATTAGATTTGGTGGTAAATGGGCCATTAAAAGCTCTGTTTAAAAGCAGTATGCAACATAAACTTCTACAGAAGTTTCAAGCTTATAAAGGCAGCTTTGTACAGGGATTTTCAAAGCCTTTTGAGATGCCAGTTCCAACTATAGAGGAAGCTGTAGGACAGGTGTTAGACATAGTTGAAAACGATTTCAATAGCATTACCTTTCAAGAATCAATAAAGAATTCATTTATCTCAACTGGAATGGCCCCTGACTCTACTGGCATCTTCAAGAAGCCCGAAGACGTGCTGAAGGAGCGATATCAAGGCACGTATGGAATGAAGAAGAAAAGAAACGCCAAGCGGCAATGTGGCTCGATTCTTTTAGATAATGTCGCCAACGATAGCTCAAGCTCTAATACTATGAGTGATGATGAAGAATTTGAAAGTGATGACGAATATTTTGATGAGATACAGGTGGATATGAGAGATAATGATGGTAGTCGTTGAGAATTGAATTCCTTGACTATTTCAATAATCATCGAAATAAATCTTGTTATAATTTAATTAATAATGGTTTGCAACGATTTTCGATGTTTCTCTTGAATACAGAGGGTCAGATGTGGCAAGACCAAGAGCAGTAATCCTGATTTTACATAATTTGACCTTTCATAGCAGGGCTTGAGAATCCTACCCGGAAGTCATATAATCAATGATAATAAATTCCATGATAAAACCTTTTGTTGAGGTTTGGGGACAATTCAAGGGAAAATGGATTGGATATCGGCAAAAATCGCAAAATGTTCGAGACTGGTACCTTTGTTCCTCCTGAAAGAACGAGAAGGAGATGGGAAAAGGGGCTTTCGGCGGATGAAAGTAAACTTGATGAGAATTGCTTCAACTTGTATATGAAGGGTGGTGATGAATGGGTGAAAGAATATCAAGATAAAAACAATCAAAAAATTATAATTATCTTTTTGTTTTGAGCAGTTACCTAGTTCCTAAATTTGAGTGAGGCCGCCTGACTTAACATCGGGAATCTACGGTACTTGACATCAGATAGGAGGAAGGTTACCTGCATTGATTGGTGAAAGAAGATCTATATTTGATTACTTTTAATGGCAAATCCGAAGAGGAAAGCATCTAAATCTTCGAAGAAAGGTAATCGAAGGAAGAAAGCTCGTCGAGCGTCCCTAAAAAGTCAGAATGAGAGTTCAAGAACTGTGATGGAAGTCGATGTCCCAATCCTACCTAACAATTACCCACCTTCAAACTCTAGAAATTCTGAAACTTCCCTTTACCCTCTCAAGCTTTTTGCTGATTATAATCACCAAAGTTTGTCAAGCCAATTGAAAGATCTTCATAAAGATGTGATTTGGTGTCAACATCAGGCATTCTTCCACCCTGAAATGATTAATCAAGTCAAATTATATGAAGCAGGGATTGTTGTAGATGATGTGATCCAAGGGTATTTAAATGATTGTTGGCTTCTGGGGCCTTTAGCCACTCTCACCTCCCAGTATCAAATCATCCAACAACTGATTCATTCAGATGGAACTGAGGTCCCTCATGAAGTAAAAGTAACCTTTTGGCAGCTTGGTAGTCAAAAATCTGTGATTGTTGATAATTATTTCCCTTGTCTTCCAAGAAGAAGAAATCAAGGAGAAGGAGAGGATGCTTCTAATATGTTATACGCTGACTTCGAGCCCTTGTACTGCAAGCCTAACGGACCGGAGTTATGGGCTTTATATATCGAAAAAGCTTATGCTACTTTACATGGTAGCTATCAAGCGTTACATGACGGGCAAGATTACGAGGCGATGATTGATTTAACTGGATGTCCTGCTTATTCATACACGGTTCGACCGTTATCCTTGACCACAGCGAATCAAAGTATTAAAAACTTTGAAGATCTAGAGAAACTTGTCGGTCATTCTGGTTTTATTACTGCGATTTCTCATGATCAGGCAGAGGATGGAACTCCAATCCATCAAGATCAATCATTAAATAATATAGGAGAACCTCCTGTAGAATCGACGAAAAATGGGGAAGGAATATTTCCACATCATTCTTACTCGATACTAAACACATTGCGGCTTCCTCGCATTGATTCAAATCTTAGAGAGGATTGTTTTAAGCTTATTAAACTGAGGTAAATATTGAATTCTTGTTGAAACTAATTCTCCCTTTTTAATTCATGCATTTTACTTGTAGAAATCCACATGGAAAGCATGAATTCACTGGAAGATGGTCAGATCGTTGTAATTATTGGAGAAATGAGCAATGTCAGGTATATTTTCATCCTTCCTGAGCAAATCAAAGAGATTAATTTTCGTTCTCCTCTTCCTTTTTCTTCGTTTGTAGAAAGCATTAAATGAGATTCATGAAACAATCATTGATAAAGATGAAGGTATATTTTGGATGGATTTTGAAAACTTTAGGAAATATTTTGCTCGTGTCAATGCATGTTTCCCAAATGGTGTATCGTTCAATGATTATTGTCTTCATTGGACCAATCGGCAAACTTTGGAGCTACAAGGTCCAATGACTGAATCAATATCTTTCAAATATGAACTCTTTGTCCCCGAAAATGTGGTTTGTGATGTGCTTGTGTTTGGTCTTCATCAGACTAATCTTAGACCCTTCCTGCGAAACGATTACTCGGAACTTACTCTTCAAGTTTTTTCCAAAGGTCAATCCTGGCAGTTTAAAAACGGACGACACCGTCAAGTGCAAACAGATGTACTCGAATTTTCTCCTGGAGTGTATCATATTGAACTTGAGATAAAATGTGATGCGAATTGTGTCAATCGAGACCAAAGAGAATACGCTTTAACGATCCATTCCACTTGTGCTGATTTTAAATTTACTCCTTGTACTTGATCAACCGAGATATCCTTCTTTTATACGTCTCATACCGCTGAGCTTTTCTTCCAATCCATTATTAATCCCCAAGAGAAGAATGATTGTGGTACGAAAGAATGATTTTTTTTTCTTTCGCTGTATGTTTCTGTCTTTGTTTGTTTTTCTATTATTTTTTCTTGAATTCCCTGAACTTTCTGGTTTTCTTATTGATTCTTGGAAGGAGTTGGTTTGGTTGGTATATTTATTTTATTTGGCTTCTGCTGTAGTTAGATTTCTATTTGTGTTGGTGATAATGTTTCTTTTTTTTATTTCCCTCTTTTCGTTGGTATAAAATCCAATCCTTTCTTTCGTTTAAGCTTTTTCCCAATCATATTTATATCCTTTTGCATGGTTATAGATGAGAGTAAAAGAATTCTTTTGTTTGTCTTTCTCTACTCTGGTGTTTTTATTGTACTGTGTGTGCACTATGCATCCCCTCAATCTGTCAGATCCTCAATCAACCCCTTTTTCATTCTTTCAAAAACAAAATAATTTTAATTCAACTGTCGCGTTATTCTTTTTGTTTAATCCTGTTTTTTCTCATTGCAATGATTGGGAATATTCTGATATCAGATATAATCCAATTTCATTTCATATCAAATCATACACTAGGTAAGCATACTTCTATCACAATGCAATTCACAAAGCTTTCAGCAAAGACTGAATATAAAGATGTAGAAGGAAAAAATAAAAAGGAGAAAAACAAATCAAATCTCAATAGAGTTGGAGTATACGTTGGACTTCTTGTAATACATTATCATCTGTATACATTTGCATGTGATCAACACCAGGGAATGCAATACTTTCAAAACTTTTCTTTTCTTTATTGATCACAGCATCCTTCCACGTATTACAAAACTCGTTATCAATGATTTCCTGATTTCCATCCCCTTCCATTCTTAAAGTTTCAATCGGCGCATTGTCTGTGATACTCTTATCAAAGACATAAGCATAATCTGTCTCGAGCGCGGATCCGTATAAGCAATATACATCAACAGCCTCTGGTGCGTTACTACGATCCATGGAGGGATAGACCGCACCTAGAATCTCACTCCAGTCAGAATGGGAAACGGATGTAAAGAGTCTCTGCATGTCTTCTAAGTGGGGAGAGTAATGGGCTTCCTTCTCTGCATCGCCAGAATAAGTTACAATGAAGTCCTTCACATCATCTAAACCATGATAATTACCCCATGGAGTAGACGTATAAGTAGCTTCCCAAGTTGTAACGGTTCTTTGGAGAATATTTTCCTTTGTTGATTCGGTAAAAAAGGAACTAAAAGCATTCATCTGACCTAACAGATTACCCGACAGTGTTATTATCCCTCCCATGTACTTTTCCTTCCAAGCACGAGGCATCGATTGTAAGAAAGCATAGATCGTTGGTCCACCATTCGAATGACCAATGAGAATGGCTTTCCCTCCATTTAAACGATAATTTCGTTCAATAAGTTG
>VKHI01000830.1:0-12453 GCA_015145745.1 Poterioochromonas sp. DS
ACCAAATGGGTATTCCGTCCCAAATACGATATTCATGGTGTTATTGTCAAATATAAAGCTCGACTAGTTGCCCGCGGATTTGAGCAAGTCTATGGCAAAGATTTTGACGAAACGTATAGTCCCGTTACTCGTCTGTCTTCACTTCGACTTCTCTTCGCTCTTGCAACTCAATTTGATCTTGATCTTCAACAGATGGATGTCGAAACTGCCTTCTTGAATGCAAATCTTCAAGAAGAAGTCTACATCGAAGTTCCTCAAGGAGTTCAAATTGAAATGCCTAACAACTGCTTTCGACTAAATAAGGCGTTGTATGGTCTAAAACAATCACCGCGTGCCTGGTATGAGGACATCAACAAAACCCTCCGCACTCAAGGCTATAAATGCATGCAAAACGAAAATTGCTTGTTTGTCAAACATTCCTCTGCAAGCATAACCATCATTGCGCTCTATGTTGATGATCTAATCATAGCAGGGAAGTCTGCTGAAGTTAATCAAACCAAAGACTTCTTAAAATCCAGATACACGATGAAAGACTTAGGATTCGTAAATCACATCCTAGGATGCGAAGTATTCCAAGATCCAAGTTCCAAGACTCTATATCTTACCCAACGAAGATACATTCTTGCTACGTTGAAACGCTTTCTAAATAAAACCGAACTCAAAAAGATCGGTTTAAATACATCTCCAATGGAAGCCTCCGTAGCACTAACTTGTACTAATTCGGAACTTCCACCAGATGAACAAGAGGAAATGCAGAATGTGCCGTATCGTGAAGCTATCGGTTCTCTACTGTGGCTTGTCGCTGGAACAAGAGCAGACATAGCCTATTCGGTTCAGACATGTGCGAAGTTCTGCTCAAACCCTAATCGCAAACATTGGAAAGCTGTACTACGAATACTACGCTATCTTCACAGAACCATTAACTACGGTCTTGCTTTCCGAAAAAGCTTGTACTCTATTACTGAAAGCAAAATTTACAAATCATGCTCAAGTTCAAACTTTGATCTTGCTGAAATCAACGACTCGTCCATACAAGTCACGGGTTACTCTGACTCTGACTGGGGTCGTGACCCCGACACTAGACGATCAATTTCCGGCTATCTAATGTTCATTAACGGCTGTCTAATTAGCTGGGGCTCGAAAAGACAACAAAGTGTTGCTCTATCCTCAATGGAAGCTGAATACATGGCTTTGTGCCTAGCCACCCAAGAAGCTGTCTGGCTAATTGAGATCCTAAACAATCTCAAATTTCTTCAAAGATCTCCAATAATTATTCACGAAGATAATAAAGCCTGCATTGATTTTTCTAATCACAATGTTCATCATGCCAAATCTAAACATATCCAACAAAGATATCACTACACGAGAGATGTAATTCAAAAAGGCAAAATCTCTCTCGCGTATATTCCTACATCAGATAATCCAGCAGATATAATGACCAAACCCTTAACTCCAACTGCTCATGTTCCTCACTTCTTACGCTTGATGATATTTTTACCGTCCTCAGGAGATCCGGAAATAGACGAAGTACCTCGCATATCTGGAGACTCTTAATAATTCGGCAACCGGCGAACCTTCATCAACGAACCTGCATTCCAGACCATTTCCATCCAGTGATCTTCGTAAATTGACCTGAGGAGGAGTGTTAGAGAAAAATATTTTTATGTTTTCCAGTTCAATTTTCTCGATCACTAGTATACTAGTAAAGTGAAACGTCTCTTCAAGATATTATTTGTGTTGAACAACATCTTTGGTGTATAATTGTTAATTACTAAGTTTCAGTCAATCTCAAGCTTTTCTTGTCACAACTATGTCTAGAATGCAAGGTTCAAACGCTAATGTTAATTTTCCGCAACATGGTGACGCCGAAGGTGTCAATCCTGGCAATGCCCCTTCCGTCTCCGCGAACTTCCCCAATTTTTCGGGAGCCCAAACCATTCCCAGCGCTCCAACTCGCCATCTCCCTGTGGTTAATCATCAACGCGCAGTCCCAAACTCGCCCATCTCTCCACCTCTGGATCCCCGCGATGGAATTCTGAATTATCTCGTCCATCAAGGACTTCTCAATTCTGATCTCAGTCTCCGAATCGATCATCAAACTCTCTGCAACGTCTTATCGTCCACCCGTAACAATTCTCAAGAAGTTCCCATTACGTCAATGCCGCAGATTTCGGCCAATCCCTCGACTCGCGACCCCAGAATGTCGCCAGATCCAAACGGTCGTGCATCTTCTCCTAACTTCGGTGCTGCAAATGATGCGCCGACATCTCGTCATTCGCTTGGAAATGCGTCCTCAATCTACCGCTCACGAATCGCTCAGAACCGCGATTACTCTCTGCTTTCCCCATTTTCCACTGCTGGAGTCGATATTTTCCACGATACAACCAACCCGTATCGTCCAAACGAAAATATCGCCAATTATCAACGTACACCAAACTTTCGCCTATCATCTCCGCCTTCAATTCCTGATCCGCGACGCCCATCACTCCAGATGACCCCTGCTCAAATTCAGGGAATTTTTCAAAACGTCACTCCGCCTCCCCAAAACTCGCACACGACCTCCTCCCAGATGAGTCGTATCGCCACTCTTCACACTAGTCGCCTCAAACCTCTAATTCCTCATCGCTCACCTCTAATCCATATGCCTGACACTGCTGATAGCACCCGCGAATTTGATCTTCAGTGTCTCGCCGCAGATTTTTATCTCACGGTGTATACCCAAGAGACCGAAGATGATCCTGCTACTGGCCCAATGGGTCTCCTCGCATCCCTCACCCGTGATCAGGGCCTACGCGAACATCAAGCCTTCTTTGACGCCCAAACCAAGCACAAGGACAAGCACTACACGCCAAAACTTCCGGCAAGCAACGTTTCGGAAATTGCCTTCGTTCGCTTCACGTCCAACTTCTACTCGCTTCTTGAAGACTGCCCACTTTTTCGCGTCGAGTACCTACTTCTTCCCAAATATACCGACGCCAATGCTGTGCCGAACATCAAAACTGTTCACACAGTCATCAAATGGCTGTGGCAGAAACTTCATCAGGCCTGCGACAATAACCCCAAAGCAACGGAATTGATAACCAGCTCCCCGGTCTACGACCCACACACTGCTTGGGTTGCACTTCATCGTCACTTTCTTCCTCAGGACCCGACAACAACTATGGCCCGCGATACCAGACTTTCAAATGTTCGCCAACGCTCGGGGGAAAGCAATTCCGAATTCCTCAACCGCTTGTTCGAAGATCTGATGATCATCGAATACACAGGCTTCCCTCTTGAAGAGCGTCGCATTTCCCATTTCATTATCAATGCCCTTCGGGACCCAAACCACCGACAAAACGCAGCCATCCAATACCAACATCTCCGTCAATCACCAAATCAAACCTTCGATTACTGGCTCAACATAATTCGCACTCTCCCGACTACTACCCCAACCCTTCCACCGGGACTCCAACAAGTGCACTACGCAGAATCCAGCTCTCCACGACAGCGTGAATCCAATTATCCCGCATCCCAAGCGTCTCCCGGGACTCAAACCGACACACGGGATCGCAGCAACACGACCACCGACAACTGCGAACACTGTGGTCGTCCTGGACACAACATCACAAAATGTTATCACTACCCAAAAAGTGAAACATATAAACGAGATTATTATCGCCAAAAACGAGATTATCCATCAGAATACAGGCGATCACAATCACCGGTCAACTCTCGTACGCGATACAACTCATCTCGATCAAAATCGCCGAACCGTGACTCTAAATCAAATTCCAGCAATCAATATTATCAAATAAAACGGTCTGTCCAACCCTCCGAACGTGCTACTAGCCCTCCAAGATCGCCAAACCCCCCCCGTTCAGCCCCTCTTAGCGTTGAACATAAAACAAGAAAACTAGCAGAAAACATGGAAGCAAATCTCACGATCTACGAGTCGAATAACTCCGAAATTTTTTCGACTTTCGACAACAAAGTCCTCTCTGAACATCATATTAATCGCGGAGCCCCTAACAATGCCTCCTGCGAGCGTGAAAAATCAAATTGTGAATTATACCCAAATCGTATAATGCCTACTAACCATGCGTCTTTCGTCCCTGATGATGAACTTCCGCGCACAGAAGGTCTCCTAAATGCCTCTCATACTTTCAATATCCCGTTCGCGTCTCAATCTTCATCCCCATTCGAGTTCTCAGATCAACCTTTTCAGCCCAAAGCGCAAGGTTCCCCCCAGGACGACCAAACGGGGTCCAACGTTCGCGACAACGCTAGCGACGTGAGTTCCGACGACTCCCAACGTTTTCGCTCCTCGTCGCCCTCGAATCCCTTTCAGACATTCGTTGGATACGCTTTCGTGAACGTTACTTCTCGCTTCGCAACACACTGTCAATGTCCTTTACTCGACGTCCCCAATCCCTATCCAGGGGCGAATCCCTTGCAAATTTTTCCCGACGACCCCACGACGTCCGATTCCGTCGATTTATCTCCAATCCGAGCATTCCTAAGCTCCCTGCCATATGCCGACTTCTGTTCTAAATTGCGCACCGTAATCCTTCACCTTCTTCGCCAATTCTCTGCGACTTCTGAACCAAACTACTTCCCTATTCTACCAACCAGCAAAAATCCACTACTCAACTACGTCAACCCCGCATTACTCAAACCAATGGGGGATCATGACGCAGCCATCTATCTCTCTCTCACCGGAATTCTCCCAACCTCCGAATCCATACTAGTCGTCAAGTACCAAACCCCTCTTGTCCGCATCTATTCCCGAACTGATGCCACTTCTCTGGAGTTCGATGATTTCCATGCGGCAGTCTTTCTGTCCCTCCATGGTCATCTCCCACACACGTACGCGTATACTCCCGAACCTCAATACGCGCTACGTGCTCCCGCAAAAACCTCGGTACACCTGCGCGTACCTCAACCGTTACGCCCTGCTGATTCGACTGTGCGCGTCAACATCGTGTGCGGTATGATGACCCACACAACCAGCACCGTCGCTCCTACCTCATCATCGAGCGGTAACCACCCGACCCCAGCGTCTACCCCTCCAATTGTACTCAACCTGAACACACCATCTCCAACCTACCCGTCCGATGCCCAACAAACAGCGCATTCGGCACTGATTCACGCGACGAATCCTTCCACCGATCCGGAGATTCTACGCCGTGACTCTGAGGAGATCACATCCCACCGCCTTCTCCTTACAGCGGAAATCTCTCGTGTCGATGCCCTGGTTCCCCAAATCCACTCCTTCCTCACTCAGTGCGCCGAATACCGCACGGCAAGTCAAAACGCACTTAACCTACTCGACGCGGTAGCAACTACCATCCAATCTCTCTCCAGAATCCCACAAGCTCCACAAACGTCCCGCTCATCTCTAGCGACGGTGGCTGA
The DNA here is from genome assembly GCA_015145745.1 of Poterioochromonas sp. DS. Lineage (NCBI taxonomy): Eukaryota > Synurophyceae > Ochromonadales > Ochromonadaceae > Poterioochromonas > Poterioochromonas sp. DS. Next base: position 5,398 of record VKHI01000830.1, read on the forward strand.
TCCGCCGCCCCTCCCAGTTTCCTCAACCACTACGTCGTCCTTTCCCTCACCCAATGTGTCGCTAATGCTGCCTCCACCTCCGGTAGGCACACTTCACATCTCCAACCTATCGTCTACTGTCACAGCAACTTCAACAAGCCTGCCCGTTTCAATGCCGGGCTCTTCCAACTCAACACCTGCAGTGATCTCAACCCAACCATCTCCTGACCCTGGGCCTCCGCCCAGAACCAACTCTCCATCGGGGCAACACCAATCCCTGCCTACTCTCGACGCAGGCATTGCCAGCACCCCAGTAGAGGATCCATCACTCCCTCTTCCATCGACAATTTTCCCGTCGATCCCGAATAATGACGAACCAACCTCCTCCGTCACTAGTTCGGCTCCCGCAGTCATACAATACCCAGAACGCTATCCTAAGCGCTTTAACCGAATGCGCACCTACATCTACAACCAGAGCACATCACCCGAACAAACCGAACTAACAACCCACAGCCCGGACATCCCTCAACCCGTACCAAGTCACTCTCGCGACCACTACTCTGACAAACGAAGTCGTCACTACTACCGAGACTCTGACATTCCTCCTGCCAGACAGGACTACTATTCGCGGAACGCCTCATCCTCGCGTCCTCCTCGTCACTTCACGTCCAGAAGCCGTGACCGTGACACTTCCAATTCCCCACGACGGCGTTATCGATCACATCGTGAACGCGACTCGTCTCCGGAACGACGTGGTCTCGATAGCCGTCACACCCGCGACACCACCACTGTCCTCCGAGATAATCCCTCACGGGACTCCTCACACACCTCTCCAACCCGGGATAACGATAGCCCCCGTCTGGCTCGTAACTCTTCCTGTGACTATGTTTCCCCGTCTTCTTCCCAACAAACAACCGCCCACCCTCAGGGCCGATCCCTTCCAAGCACACTCCCATCCGAATCAAGCCCTGACACTCACCGTCGGGCACGGGAACCTTCCCCCGAAAATCGTAATACTCGCCCTCACCAGTCGAATCTCACCACTAGTCCAGCACCAGCACCAACATCCACTGTCGCATACGCTACACATATTATTGATCTCACTACTGGAATCGATCAGGAAGAATCATCCGACCCACCGAACCCTCGACAATTCTCAATTCCAACTGGGTCCTTCTTTGACCTACCCGCTACTATTCCGGGTGACGCACGCTTTCGATACTACGACGATCCACACGATCGCCGCTTCCACATCGACTGGCACGATCTCAGTAGACTCCAATACACCCCTCACTCTGACCTCGAAACTTTCGAAAACTTTTCACTCCACAGAGCGCACCAAGCCCAACCACATATTCATCTCGAAGGTCTTCCCCTTCCCCTCGATAGCGCCATGGCTACGGATGTCATAACACAATCCGTCCCAGAAATGATCCAATATTACTGGCAACGCATCGAGAAATTTCACTGGCTTCCGGACAGTGAAGAGGCCCTACTGCATCATCTCCTCCAAATCTCTGAGAGGTCCTACGATCCTCACACACCGACTGTGTTCTTCAACCACACCCTTCCAGCCTTCCACAACAATCAAACATCCACGACAATCCTATTCCGCTTGTGGATCCGACCAGCCCTTGGCCGTCTTCTCCGCCGACTCACAGCAACAAACGCTGACTTCTTCCACATTCCATGGGATGAAATCAACCGCTTTCCTAACAGCGGATCTGATCGTGACCCACCTCCAGGTGGTGCCACCGGCACACTACCTGGGCCACACCACCAAACAACCACGACACAGGCACAACGTGCATCCCAAGTCTCCACTAGCACGTCATGGGGCTGGGCTGCCGGTGATGCCCAACCCTCCTGGTCAACGCGTTCAACCAGTTCCCAACCCTACTGGTATACACGTTCGACCAATAACCAGCCTCCGCGGCACAACGTTTCCGAACTACGTTTACGCCCCGTCCAATCCGTCATTAACACTGTTCGAAATAATCTTACCATCCATGAACATCAATGTATTCATCATCTCCTAGTCATCCTTACCAGACAATATGCCGAAATGGATTCCGCACTCAAACATGAACGTGACATTCTTATAGCGACAACATTGCTTACGAATGGGACACTGTCCTCCCTCCGTCGGGCACATGCGACCTCCACTCGTCGCTCCCTTTTACATGACGACAAATCAATTCAAGGTCAACTCGAACGTATTGATCTCATCATCGAATCCAGTGAGCATCTTCAAGCTCAACGAGACAATATCTTCCTCAGTGACCTCGATATTCTCTCCGCCAATCTCTCCTTCTACTGCCGCCATCTGCTCCAAATTATCGATACCACTGTCACCACCTTACTTGACATTCTGCCGGCCTACCAAACTGGCTCAGAGCACACCTCGGCTTCAGATTCAAACTCCCGTGAATCGCTTCTACTACGTATCCAAACTCTCATTCACAGTCATGGGCTCAGGCTCGAAAGCCTCATCACCTCTGCTAATCCTTTAATATGCGAACTGCTCCAACCGCAGTGGCACGACGCTTCCGTTCACTTTACTTTTCCACTTCCTTCAACTTCAAGTCAACTGCTTCATCCAACTCAAGAGGAACTACTACATCAAATAAGTAGTTCCCTCTCAAGAATCAAGGTTCCCACTCACTATGGCGATCTTCCACGTCTCATTGTCCTCACTCAAGCTCATCTTCTGATCCAGCCCTCTACCCGGTTCCTAATTCAACCCTTCGCGCAATACAACCTCAATGACTTCTCTTCCCGAATAAGAGAACACCTACCAACACAATCCCTAACTCCCTTCGATCCCTCTACCATCGACAGGGACGACCGTCACCCAATCAACCAAGAATCTGCAGGATCGAGCGATACTCGCAATCACTCACAGCTCCCATCAGCCACTAACAACGACAGTCAGCCTCTCTTCTTTTATCGGAGCACCTCCAACCAAATCCCACAAGCGCCTTTCCTAATGCCAATACTCTCCGACGCGGTACTCCACCACTACCATAACTTTCTATGGGATATACCAATACTTTCCCAAACCCACTTAATCCGCAACTGCTGGATCATTCGTAATCTATGCCAACTTGACCATAACAATACCGATATTCAGAGCCTCACCAGACACCACATTCCTAAACGAACTTATCAAATCAAGTCAGAATCTTCGCGTCGAAATCCGAATATGGTACCAACACCAATTCGCGCTCCAAACGTCGTGATCAACGAACCATCACGCGCAGTTGATCATCCTCCCTACACCACTCCACTACGATCGGATTGTGTAACACCTATTATTGCCCAATCCGATTCAACCCCAACAATCGTACTTCCGGTTCACGACGCTAACCTAACTCTTCCACCAACGATCCCACCAGAACCGTCTACCCCTAACTCATCGAACCCGCGAATTTCTCCGGGCCCAGCCTTCACCTTAACTTCCCCTTTTCCTCCATCACCCAGCCCAAGTCCAGTTCAACGACCAACTGAGATTGCATGCCCAGATTGCTGCTCTCTCCCATCGTCATTTTCCTTCCCTCTCGATCTGGTCTCATCAAACGCCTTAGAATCACCGCCATCAAATGCTCTCCATCCAACCTACACTGAAGTCTCAAACCTACCAGTGCTCCCTACATCTTCGACTCCTACCTGTGACTCCCTACTTCATGACGAGCTTCTCCCAACACCAACACATTCCGATTCCATGGCTATCATAGATACAACCATAGTTCTTCCTTTCACCACACCATCATCACCCAGTGACCCAATCTCATCTCCACCCGAGACTCCCTCTGATCGCATTCCCTCCATTATCAATGAGCCTCCATGTAATTCCATAAATAGTCTTTCTAGCTATAACCCTCGGCCCACTAGAAGTGCCCTTCAGCGCACCTCCAAAACCCAATCTCTAACAGCCATTTCTCTTCGCACCATTCCCGCAAGAGCTCCGGCCGGTTCTCCCCAGATAAGAGGACCCCGTCGCAGCTCCCGTATTCAAGCCCTAACCATCGCTCCTCCACCCCGCGCAACTTCAAACCTGCGTCCTCGAACTACACAACCCAAAAATGATTGTGCTAATACCGTCTATGTCACTACCGAAAACCCACCGGAAACAATACCACAATCCTCGACATTAACGGAATTCAAAATTATCCTTGACTCTGGAGCTACTGCTCATATGTTCAATAATATTGCTCATTTTGTAACATATACCCCGTGTAACAACCCAAATGATCACCGGGTCCGTGTTGCCAACGGCGCGTCAGTTCCAGTTCTCGGATTCGGAAAACTTCCCGGGAATCTCACAGTTCTTTTCGTACCAGACCTCGCAAACAACATCCTTTCTGTCGATTCGCTCGATCAAGAAGGTTTCTCAACGCTCTTCGCAGAAGGTGTAGCTAAAGTTTTTCAAAGAAGTAATCGTCAAATCGTACTTCAAATACCGAAAGACAAAGTAACCAACCTGTACACTCTTTCTCAACAAGAGTTTGAGCGAGCATTCAAAATCCCGCATCAAGCATGTCTCGCACACTGCTGTTCTAATTTAAACCCCATCATGAGAGTACACTATATCTACGGGCATCCTAACGCCGCCCGTACAAGATATCTCTGCCGATGTCTCGGTCTCAAAACGAACCTCTCCGTCAAACAATTCGAGAGTGTAAAGAACTGCGACATATGTCACCTTGTCAAAACAACAAGGAACAAAACAAGCAAACACATTGAGCGTATGCAAATTCTCGGGAAAATATGGCACCATGATGTGAAAGGCCCCTTTGCGACCTCCTCGATTCACTATGCTAATCGCTACCAATGCTCGTTTCGCGAATCCAAATCCCGATTAAATTACCTAACTTGCATGAAGCACAAATCTGATGTATATGAATCCACCCAACTTTGGATAAAACAATATATCATTCCACTCCGAGCAACCCGTCCTGACCTCGGCCCCATCTTCGTCGTCAGTGACATGGGTGAATTCAACAAAGAGCAAATACGTGATGAACTTCTCGCCCCAAACGGGATATTCTCCGTTACCACGTGCCCATACGTTCCTGCCCACAACGGGGTAGTTGAACGTCTTTGGAGAACTCTCTCTGATATCACCATATGTCAGCTACTTGCCTCCAATCTTCCGGAATCTTTTTGGGAGGAGTCAGCAAAATGTGCTAATTACATAACAAATCGACTCCCAGGTGCTCACCCTGAAGTTACTCCATTATCTCCTTATGAAGTTTACTTCGGCATTGCTCCACCCATAAGTCACTTCCGAATCTTTGGGTCGGTCTGTTACGTCAAAGATATACTAGCGCCCAAACAACCGCGCGCCAAAAGCTTTCGCGGAATCTTCGTCGGTTACGAAGATCGTCAACAAGTAGGATACCGAATATACCTACCTGAGCAGAAACACTTCATTGTGAATTACCACGTCACATTCAGCAATGCTGATGATATCTTCTCCAGCATTCAACAAGCGAACCTAAATGACCGTCAAGTCAACTCACTCATGAAGTCAATGTCTCATGAAATCAAAGAAGTCCCTCTTGAACCATCACCTACGCACAAAGTAAACCAGGTAGCACAAAGCACTGGTCATGCGTATCAGTCCGAACTGTTTATCGCACAAGAAGATCTAATGTCACTATCACATCGTCTCCAATCCGATAATCATATCAACTATTCGTGGTACAAGAAACTTAAACCACATGTCTTGCCGCTCCCTTCAATATATCCCACTAGTACTATCATAGATAAAGTCACTTCTGAAGTATATTCTATGAGTAATAATAGTATCTACGTACCCGCCATGGACAAAGCAGACGTCATCTGTCTTGAGCCAGTGAGCCCTGCGGACACTCTGCCTACTCCGGGATGCGAAGCAAACTGTGAAGGGTACTCGTCAGTACTGGATGTAACTGCGAATAGCCCGAAGGACAAAGCGAACCGTGAAGGGAACTGTACAGACGTCTCGTCAACGGGCAGTTACCTGAAAGACGTGAGGATGTGCGGTCGAAAGAGGTCAGAACCAACCACGGATTGGCCATCCAATGTGGATTCTGTACCAAAATCTTCTAGTACCCCATCCGAACTCAGTACCGATGTTATTAGGGTGACTCCTTATAAGAGGCGTTGTCTAATAAAAGAGACCGTCCCTCTCACCATTACGATGGTTGACATCCGGGAAGAGAAAGGGTTACCCTACGTTCCTATACCGATGATGATATCCGAAAGCGACCCGCGGATAGAGAAGGTGCCCCCAACGCTAACGAATAGTATCAACACTGACGAATGCTCCCGGGGCAGTATTCCAGTCTATTCATCCCCATCCAGTTCCTTGAAAAGAGTCCGATTTCATATTCTTCCCGACTTAGTGATATTTCCAACGGATTCCTATGATTTGCCTATCCAACCTACATCTTTGTCAAATGATAACTCTCTTTCACTTTATGTAGGTAAATACTTTCTGGACCCACACACGGACTTACCATGTATAGTCCATAGAGCCATACTCTGGGCAAATCAAGAAGTATTTCGAGCATATTATGTTAACCGATACGGCAAACCGTCATCAATATCCAAACCACCTCTGATGAACAAATCGCATGTTATACCTCTAATTGCAGAATTTAAGACTCTCTGCACTGAGCTTGCCAACAACGTAACCTTTCCGAAAATCTCTGAGTCATTTCTCTACCAAATAGACCACTCCACAGGAAAGGAGGAGTATGAACTAAAAATAAGAGAGAAATCAAAGGAACGTTACCTCATCGACTCACAAACTGGCAATGCGGCTATCGGATATGCCCTAAGTGCCCGAACCGATATCATCGATGTCAAAACACCCAAAACATTTAATCAGGCGATGAAATCGTCAGACTCGGCACAATGGAAGACTGCAATCGAAGCCGAACTCCAGTCCATGCGTGATAACAATGTTTGGAAACCTGCAATTCTCCCAGAAGATCGTAAACTGGTTACCACCAAATGGGTATTCCGTCCCAAATACGATATTCATGGTGTTATTGTCAAATATAAAGCTCGACTAGTTGCCCGCGG
>VKHI01000831.1:0-12446 GCA_015145745.1 Poterioochromonas sp. DS
CAGTATGAGTGCTCAAATAAGAGATTCGCTTTCTCTTGTTCAAATAATTGCGTTTGGATGAAACAATGAACGGATTTAGAAGTTTCCTCCAAGACTTCAAATTTGCAGCATCCATATTTTCATCAATATCGTCACTGGTCTCAGTACTATCGCTCGAACTATTATCATTGTCCTCTTCTTCAATTTGCGAGGCTTTCACAGGAAGAAGGAACGTTTTCTCAGTATGAATTCTTTTTCTTTGATTTGTTTTCCTCGTATAATGACAAAGGAAAAAGCTTAATCCAAATAAACCAACGAAGCTCGCGGCCGCAACAACGATGCTCGTGTTCCAACCACTCCGCAGTGAAGCCCTGGAAGATAAATTGGAATTTGGGCCTTTACTAGATGAGCCGTCTGCTACACTAAATATGAAGTTTCTCTCACTCAGTAACTGCATATTCGTCATCGATGATAGTACTACAAGTTGATTGTTAGGTAGTTCGATCACAAGAGGTATTGTGCTGTACGAGAGCTCTGACAGACTATGAAAGCTTGTAAGCTCCGACAAATCAAGCTTATCTGACGTTTTAAAGTTGTTGATGGTGATGGTCATGCTTGGTCTTGGTGAGATGCGATAGACATTATACGAGCCTTTACCCTTGATCAACACACTGTCAGTAGAGTTCACTATGATCAAACGATGATACCAACTCCCATCATATCCTCCACCTGTATCGATGATGATGGGCAGGTTATTGCTCGTGGAGAGAGTCGGAGCCTGTGATGGTGATGAGGAAGGGAGGAAGAATCGTATTGTGGGTAAGTGTGTTGGTCTTCTTGTTGGTTGTTTTGTTGGGTTCAGAGTATTCGTCGGTATTAATGAAGGAACCATCGAAGGAATGCGTGAAGGCGTTCTGGTAGGTCGGATGGTAGATGGTTTAAAGGATCTAGCAGTTGAAGGTTGACCTGTTCTAACAGGTCGAGTGGTTTCATTTTGCACCTGCGGGAAGAATGTGAAGCTTGGTGATGATGTGGGTTGATGCAGAGTAGTTTCGGACACTGTCGGTGCAGTGGTAGGCGCTGAAGTAGGTAAACATACGGTCGTGTTTCGTTGATACTTAGCAGGATAAGCAATCATGATTGAAGGAATTTGCCCGATCCATCCGTTATAATTACTAATCATCAAATCATCAAAACCATCATCGTCAAGATCACCTGTCCCAACGACTATCGCCCCAGCACCAGTAATGCTAAAGCCTTCATAATGGTGAAGATTGGCTAAATTGACTGTCTTACTATAATTTGCACCATAGACGATAAATGCAACTTGATCACTAATCGATGAACCTGAGATAGGAATCGACCCAACCGCTATGTCATTCACTCCATCGCCGTTAAAATCACCTAGCGAAGATATCGTGGTCCCAATAAAGCTCTTACCAGTCATGAAAAGCAGTGAACCGCTTCCAGACAGGATATCAGAAATTCGAAGGGAACAGTAAGTCGTTGGAGATCCGTAAACAATATGAACATAATTCGTAATTCCGACTCCGACTGAGCTGATGGCAATATCATCAATATCATCACCATTAAAATCACCTAATCGAGTAATTGACATCCCAAAAGATGCTATCGATTGATCACCGATAATACTCAAACCAAGCTCACAGTAGAGGGAACTTAGACGAATCTCCTTGAAGCTGAATATTTTCTGTCCAAAAATCACATACACCTTATTCCCTAATAATGCACTCACTATCACATCATCGATCCCATCATTGTTAAAGTCTCCTGCACTTGCTACGGCCCAGCCTAAGTAATCTCCTGACTTCTCACCGTGTATGATCAAACCTTTATTCAACTGGAATACTTGATTCGTCTGTCCAAAGAGAACATATGCTCTGGAGTTGAGAGGATCTCCTATTACAAGATCCGATCGATTATCATCGTTATAGTCACCTTCATAAGCGATGGAACGAAAGGAAGTATCATACTTTAATCCTGTGTCTAACAAAATCACTTCAGTTTCATTAATACTCACTGACGAAGGGATTTGATCATTACCAAAAAAGAGGTAATTATTCTTTAAATCACCAAGTTCTAGAATAATATCTTGTAAAGGAGGTTCAAATTCCCTTTGTTGACCAAAAAGGAATAATATTTGCTTAAAACTGGCAATAGATGGGCTTATCTTTAGATTTACCGCATCAGTTGGTTGTTGGGTTGGTAGGGATGTCGGCCGTATGCTCGGTATAGCGCTTGGAACGGAGGAAGGGTCCGACGTTGGTTGGTGAGAAGGAATGACGCTAGGTTGGGAAGTGGGTCGTGCACTGGGCAATCCAGAGGGGGTTGATGTTGGGATTCCATTCGGTTGATATGAAGGAAGGTTGGTAGGGATAGAACTCGGTAGATATGTGGGTTGTCCACTTGGTTGGGTTGATGGGAAGCTACTCGGTTGTCCGCTCGGCTCACAAGAGGGAATAATTGAGGGATAAGTGGTAGGTTTAATCGTCGGTTGAGATGTAGGCCGCACGGATGGATGGGAGGACGGTTGCGAGGACGGTAAAACTGTGGGTTGCGAGGAAGGTTGATCAGAGGGTTGATCAATCGGATTTAAAGAAGGTGATGACGTCGGACAAATGCTCGGTTGGCTGTTCGGTTGAGTCGAAGGTTGCGCTGAGGGTAGACCAGAGGGCCACGAAGTCGGCTGATTACTTGGTTCAGACGATGGTTGTGAGGTGGGTCGCGAAGATGGGAATGTAGATGGCCTAATGCTTGGTTGTGTTGTAGGCCGGAGAGAAGGTTGTCCGGACGGCCGACACGAGGGCAGTGCTGAAGGCCTTTCTGTGGGATATGAAATTGGTTGAGTACTTGGTTGACCAGAAGGTTTGATGGTTGGTCTTGATGTAGGTTGTGCAGATGGTTGTTTTGATGGTTGCCCGGTCGGCTGCGATGATGGCTGTGATGTTGGCCTCGAGCTTGGTTGTTGAGTTGGCTGGTTTGTGGGTTGTCTTGTAGGTTGGGAACTTGGTTGTGTTGTAGGTATCGACGATGGAACTGCACTTGGCTGGCTCGTTGGCTGGGAAGAAGGCTGCGAAGTTGGTTGGCGACTGGGCTGTGAAGATGGTTGGTTAGTAGGTTGGCCTGTAGGAGAGCTAGAAGGTTGCGTGGATGGTTGACTCGTCGGTTGTCGACTGGGTTGAGCACTAGGCTGCGAGGTAGGTTGCTGACTAGGTCTTCCAGATGGTTGACCCGAAGGCCGCGACGATGGCTGACTCGAAGGTTGCACAGATGGTTGACCTGTCGGAAAGGCTATCGGCTGAGCCGTCGGTTGACTGGTCGGCTGTGAGGATGGTTGTCGACTTGGTTGACTCGTTGGTTGAGAACTTGGTTGCATAGATGGTTGCACAGTCGGCTGTGAAGTTGGTGAAGTGGTTGGTTGCATAGTCGGTGAGCTACTTGGTTGCGACGATGGCTGCCGAGTTGGTTGACTGCTTGGCTGAGCACTCGGTTGATTACTCGGCTGTGACGATGGTTGACTTGTCGGTTGCCCACTTGGCGAACTCGATGGCTGAGAAGAAGGCTGCCTACTTGGCTGGCTGCTTGGTTGACCACTTGGTTTCGATGTTGGCTGTCGACTTGGTTGCCCTGTCGGCTGGGAAGTGGGTCTCAAAGACGGCTGACTGCTTGGAGATGTACTCGGCTGGCTTGATGGTTGACGAGATGGTTGGCTTGTCGGCTGGAAAGTAGGCTGAGAGGAGGGTTGTTGAGAAGGAGAAGAACTGGGCTGCGCAGACGGTTGGGGTATAGTTGGTGGGGCAGTCGGAGAAGAGGTTTGGGTATATGTGGGCATCAACGAGGGACTACATGAGGGTGTTGTTGAAGGGTTATAAGTTGGTAAGACTGATGGAACAAAGGTCGGAGCCACAGACGGGGTAAAACTCGGGGTTGTAGTAGGTATGATGGATGGAGTCCACGAAGGAACAGCTGATGGAACCGTTGATGGAAAGAAGGATGGAACAAGAGTGGGACATTCTGTGGGACCTGCCGTGGGAGATCCTGTTGGGGTAGCACTAGGTGTATACGAAGGTGTATACGTGGGCATTCCAGTGGGTGGTCGAGTAGGAATGAAGCTCGGAACTGCGGACGGAACAACAGTGGGAATAGGAGTCGGTACACTAGTGGGCGTAAAGGTAGGTTGTGCGGTGGGACTTCGCGTTGGAGCAGCTGTGGGAACTCTGGTAGGGTTAGCGGACGGTGCAGCCGTAGGAATAGCAGTGGGAGCATTATTACACACCTTACAATTTGTACATGTTGTCTTGGGGCAAGAAGGAGAAGCAGTATTGCAAGTATACCAAGAAGTGCCTGATGCGTCGTATGCCACGACTTGACCATCATCTTGGATAATGAAATATGCAATTGCTTTCCCATTTGTCCACGATGCCCAATAGTATGTAGTTGTTGTATAAGCTACGATATTCCCATCTCCTTGGAGGAGTACATTTTGCGCATTAGCTGTTGCTGATGCTGCACACCATGTATTGCTTCCTCCAGAGTTTGTCACACATACTGAACCGTCAGACTTTTGACAAAATTTATAAGCACCGGAATTACTTACTAAACATTGACCTGGGGTAATTTGTCCACCAGGATATAAACAATTAATCGATTTTACTACTGGTAACAAAACAAAAGAAATTATGAAAAAATTAAAATAAATTCGAACTCCAAACACCAAAGAGGAAGATAAAGATACTGCTTTCAATGGGATCATCTTCTTACTTGAACGTTTTGTTAAAACATCATATCATCTTTTTCTCTCATTAAATCGGTTGACACCATCTCAACAAATTTCTCAGAAATTGACTCATAGAGACTTTCTCTGAAGTCGATATTTTTAAATATCAACTTTTAAAGGACCGTAGGAAATGTTCGTTTCAGAGGCTTATTGAGAAATTTCTTATTAAATATTATATATCTTACAAAGGATTTTTCTTCTTTATTTGTAGAATCAAGGGAAACAAACAAAGGAAAAAAAAGGGGGCGTGGAAAAAAATAAATAAATAATCAAACGAACAAACAAACAATCAACTTCCCATGTAATTACCACAAGAAAGACCTGTCGGCACTCCTTACAAGGGAATCACAAGGAACAAATACAATATCAATAAAAACGCATTCGTCTTATCAACAATTTATAAACTAATCTGATATTAGCAAGGGTGTGTAGTATGTGTGTAACAATAAAATAGAGTGCTTACGTCGAATATGCGCAGTTGGATTACTATAACTAAGACTACAAGGACTTCAAAAAAATTCACAAGGAACTTTTAAAGCTGTTGCCTGTTAGGCAGAAGGCACAGAGTAAAAGAACGCTGCAGTTAAAAAAAAGGAATAAGCGAGAGAAATAAAGAAATCGCATTTACATATATGTGTGATTCGTAAAAGATAATAAGTGAAACATAACACGAATTCTTCGAAAGATAGCTACATCTTCATTTTTATTCATTTGTAGTAACAACTTGTTGTTCAACATCATTCATACCACTTTCTTCTGCTAATACTTTCTCTTCTGATACGTCAAGAATACCTCCAGAAGATAATACCGCTAATCTCTCATATTCTTGTAATGCTTCAGGTGACATTCCATTCATCTTCTCACTCACAAATTGCACAATTTTCTCTGATAAAGATTTCGCATGATGAAGTTTCTGGCTGTTTTGTGATTCAACAGTCTCTGATTGGCGAATACCTAAATAGTGATCTTTGAAAGGTAATTGAACTAATTCGCAATGCTTGTCGTCGTCCTTCGGAGAAGTGACATTATTATCAGTGATTTTAGCTGTAACAAGAGAGGCAACACAGATAATTCCAATTGTGGAAAGAAATATGAATGTTTGACTTACATTGAGTATCACTGCATAATGATTTATTTTGGGCTTGTGACTTTGGCGCTGTAGAAGCGCTAGCAACACGATTGTTACGAAGAATACGGAGTCTCTTTTCACGATTTGCTATAGAGGAGGAAACATAGATCAATGATGTGAAGTGGAAAAGAGCATTGGAAACTTACCATTAATAAGATATGCTTTAAACATTAATTTCTTTTCTTCTTCAGAGAAGCTTTGATTTCGAACTAAATATACCCAATAAAAGATTGTTACACAACCAAATAAAACAAGTAACACATAGAATGCGATCATGATGTCTTGTTGATTTTGGTATTTAAATTCAGCAATTATTTCAAGAAGATTGATTCCTATGCCTATATAGGCACCCCAAATACCTAACGGGCTACGAAAGTCTCTCGGGAGGCTTGAATACTTTTTCTTAAATAAGATGTATGCAACAAAAGCATTAAGAAAAATGAAAAAAGTACATAAATCAATCATACGAATGATTGGATTTAAAAAATCTGGATAATCTTGTAACATCATTGCCATTCCTACACCAACTGCTGTTGTAACTAGTAAAGTTACCAGAGGTGTTCCCGTTTGTGGTGTTTTGTATGTAAAGAAAGAAGGTAAAAAACCAGACTTTGCGATCATATATAACTGTCGAGCAGAACTGTAAGAAATCGTTAAAATCGCTGCATAAATGGCAGGAAAATTTAACCAAACAGATTCTACAAAGTCTATTTTCAATATTCTTTGAAAACCAAATATTAATGGTGTAGGGACCATTTGAATGACAAATTGACCAGGTAAGGAGGAACATGCAGCAATCGAAATACCGATCGAAAAAACGAGGGATGTAGTAGAACAAACCACCATTGCACGGGGCATACTTTTTCTTGGTTCTGCAGTAAACTCTGATAACAATGGTAAGTACTGTAAGCCTTGGAATTGCGCAAGTACTGAAGAAAATTGGAACATTAAAGCATCAAACTCGACTCGTTTATCTGTTTTGCAAAAGATTTTATAGTCGACTTCAGGTTTATTGACGTCAAGTAAGGTACCAAACATATAGGTTAAGAGAAGAAAGAAGATGAGAAACCCCGCCATGTTAACAATCAGCCAAAAGGTTGATCCGCCTAATAGATTAATAAACAAGTTTAATCCAAAGAAAATACCAATTAATCTCGATTGGAAAGTAACATCGATATAACCCGCCATTAAAGGAATCACAGTTGCAAACTGTGTGATTGCAACAACAATAACTAAACAGACGAACACTTCAAAACATGCCACAACAAATCCATAATAAGGACCCGAAGCTGCTCGAACAAAGCCGAAAATCCCTCCAGAGAAAGGTAAAGCGGAAGTCATTTCGCCCATACACAAACTTAGACAAATGAAGCCCGATCCAACAATCATCAGATTGATCCAGACAGTATCGTATCCATTTGCAAGACCTGAAGTCCAGAAAAAATGTCTATTTCCAAGAGCAACAGCAAAACCTATCAAAGAAACAAATGTGAATAAGTAACTAACGACCAAAGGGAAAACGTCATAACTTACCAAACATCACAACTTCAATTTCATAGATTTTACTTCGACCAAGCCATTTTTGAAAGATCGTGGGCTCTGTGGCTTCTTTGGTTTCTAAGATCTCAACAACCTCCGTCATTCTAAAGGATTCACCTAAGTTGTTTATTGAATGAGCAATGAATGTTATAGACCTATAGACCTATTAGTTGGTTCGATTTCTCTTCCGTGGTAACGGATCCTTTGTGGTACCGTTTCATTCTGCGCAGTGTTTTTTTTCTTTTTTCACGCTACTACTTCATGACCTGACCTAAGTACCAAACGGGGAGTTTGATAGACTAGAGGCTTGCGCAAGGGAAGTTGAGACGTGTTTTTTGCGTAATTGGAAGATCTTTTCCGCCACATGATGGCGTAATGTAGTAGAGGTTGGAGTGACTTCTGTTTCCAAAGGATTGTTTTTATTTCCACCGAGTCGGAGAGTTTCTTACCGAAGTTTCCTCCTGAATTGAACCTTAACGAGAGACTTATTTACATGGACCTCTATGCCTATGATCAAGGGTTAAACGTCATACAGGCTGAAAGTTTTGGGAGGAAGAGAAAGTCTCACCGAAGTCATAGCCCTTCCATCGACACCACACTTGAGCAAAGAACTCAACACCTTTATCATCCAATTGATAATACAGAAGATGGCGGTTTATCGAAGTATGGAAGTTTGAAAAGAAGAGTTGGCGGTGGCTCACACAAACGAAAATCCGAAACCTCGAAAACTCAAAAACTCGAAAAGTTCCCTGACTCGGTTTCGGAGAAGTGTCCTTCGTTTACACTACGTCTCCACTTGATAATTATTCATTATCAAGTTGATATTGTTGTAAGAGTATCCATGCATGAAAAATAAGCGTAATATATTTTTTCGATCTTACAACAAAGAATTGACAATTAATTTGATACGTGAAATTAACAAAAAGGGAAAAGGTAACAAGCGCATATGAGACAAATATCCATAAAATAACGAAGCTTTCCAATTTTCACTTTATAAGTGGTCTTAAATATTCATCATAAATAAATAGTTACATAAAGAATAAGGTGCAAACATATTCATCTCGAGAGTAACTTAAGAACTAATCTGATATTAACAAATAATGTGAATCACGCGCGTTTTAAGTATACATATATAAAGTATATTCGTAAAAGATAATAAGTGAAACATAACACGAATTCTTCAAAAGGTAGATACATCTTCGTTTTTATTCATTCATAGTAACAACTTGTTGTTCAACATCATTCATACCACTTTCTTCTGCTAATACTTTTTCTTCTGATACGTCAAGAATACCTCCAGAAGATAATACTGCTAATCTCTCATATTCTTGTAATGCTTCAGGTGACATTCCATTCATCTTCTCACTCACAAATTGCACAATTTTCTCTGATAAAGATTTCGCATGATGAAGTTTTTGGCTGGTTTGTGATTCAACAGTCTCTGATTGGCGAATTCCTAAATAGTGATCTTTGAAAGGTAATTGAGCTAATTCGCAATGCTTGTCGTCGTCCTTCGGAGAAGTGACATTATTGGCAGTGTTTTTAGCTAGGCAACACAAATCATTCCAATTGTAAGAAGAGATGATATGTAAGCAGTGATTGTGGAAAGAAATATGAATGTTTGACTTACATTGAGTATCACTGCATAATGATTTATTTTGGACTTGTGACTTTGGCGCTGTAGAAGCGCTAGCAACACGATTATTGCGAAGAATACGAAGTCTCTTTTCACGATTTGCTACAACCACGAACAGAGATCATTGATGAAAAGTGGAAGAAGAGTTTTCCCGATACTTACCATTAATTAGATATGCTTTAAACATTAATTTCTTTTCTTCCTCTGAGAAACTTTGATTTCGAACTAAATATACCCAATAAAAGATTGTTACACAACCAAATAAGACAAGCAAAACATAAACTGCGATCAAGATGTCTTGTTGATTTTGATACTTAAATTCGGCGAACACACCAAGAAGATTGATTCCTATGCCTATATAGGCACCCCAAATACCTAACGGGCTACGAAAGTCTCTCGGAAGACTTGAATACTTTTTCTTAAATAAGATGTATGCAACAAAAGCATTAATAAAGACAAAATAAGTACATAAATCAATCATACGAATGATTGGATTTAAAAAATCTGGATAATCTTGTAACATCATTGCCATTCCTACACCAACTGCTGTTGTAACTAGTAAAGTTACCAGAGGTGTTCCCGTTTGAGGTGTTTTGTATGTAAAGAAAGAAGGTAAAAAACCAGACTTTGCGATCATATATAACTGTCGAGCAGAACTATAACAAAACATTAGACTTGCCCCATAAACTGCAGGAAAATTTAGCCAAACAGATTCTACAAAATCTATTTTCAATATTCTTTGAAAACCAAACATTAATGGTGTTGGAACCATTTGAACGATAAATTGACCAGGTAAGGAGGAACATGCAGCAACTGAAACACATATAGAAAACACAAGAGATGTCGTAGAACACACCACCATTGCACGAGGAATACTTTTTCTTGGTTCTGCAGTAAACTCTGATAACAATGGTAAGTACTGTAAGCCTTGGAATTGAGCAAGGACGGACGTAAGTTGGAACATTAAAGCATCAAACTCGACTCGTTTATCTGTTTTGCAAAAGATTTTATAGTCGACTTCAGGTTTATTGATATCAATTAAGGTACCAAACATATAGGTTAAGAGAAGAAAGAAGATGAGAAACCCCGTCATGTTAACAATTAGCCAAAAGGTTGATCCGCCTAATAGATTAATAAACAAGTTTAATCCAAAGAAAATACCAATTAACTCCGATTGGAAAGAGGCGTCAACATAACCCGCCATTAAAGGAATTACAGTTGCGTATTGTGTAATTGCAACAACAATAACTAAACAGAAAAACACTTCAAAACATGCCACAACAAATCCATAATAAGGACCCGAAGCTGCTCGAACAAAGCCGAAAATCCCTCCAGAGAAAGGTAAAGCGGAAGTCATTTCGCCCAGGCAAAAACTAAGGCAAATGAAGGCAGATCCAACAATCATCATATTGATCCAAACTGAATCGTATCCATCAGCCAGACCTGTATTCCAGAAAAAGTTTCTATTGCCAAGAGCAACAGCAAACCCTATCACCAACATAACAAACTGGTTTGATAAAAATATCAAACATCAACCTTACCAAACATCACAACTTCGATTTCATATATTTTGCTACGACCAAGCCATCTTGTGGACTCTGTGGCTTCTTTGGTTTCTAAGATCTCAACAACCTCCGTCATTCTAAAGATTCAAGTGGTTAATGAAAAATAATGGTCAGCTTGCGATGATGGCTGGGGCTTTCACTCGTTTCTCAACGGTAATTGAAGCAACGATACTGAATACGTAACCGTTCCAATCTGAGTAGAGTTTTGAGAAATCTGAAGCTCGAATAATCGAAAAACCGAAAACGAAATTATTCGAGAAATTCCCCAATTGGTTCTTTTTTAATGAATCTCTTCTCCTCTGAAGATAGATTTTAATTATTTCTGCTATCAAATCGATGAATTTTTTATATACTGAGTGGTCATTCTTCAAGGAGTCTATTCAGTTTATTGAAACTCTTTTCTATAATTATACGTCATACAATTCGATCCTCTTTTCAAAATTCTTGAGAGACTTCTCTTTATTTTACATCATAGTTTCTATATCAATCGATATAAATGATTGATTATAAATACATCTTAATTATTAATTTTTAACGTGATTATTCATTGAAATATTAAGACATAAAAGCTTCAAAAAGTTCCTTAAAATACTTTAAAAGTAACAGTTGAGGTTCTAACAATTAATATCTCTTCTAGTCAAATTAGCTAAATGAGTCATAGGATAGCTGTGGTTGTCTTTTATAATCAAAATATTCTGGGAAACTCTCATGTGTTCTTAAATGAACTTTATAAGTATATAACCGAGAGAAGATCTGACCACAATGAGGATAATGACAGATATAAGTATTGGTAAAGATGGAACTATTGATTGATGAATCAATCAGTGGATGTGTTGATAAAGTGAAATCATTCGCTTGTTGGAATATTTGTTTATCTTGTAGTAATTGAGGTGATGGTGTAAACACTGCTAATCTCTTCTTATCACCATTCTTATTTTTATTCTTATTTTTCTCTTCATTCTTATTCGAATTGTTTGATAATGTTGATGAAAGAGGTATTGAAGCTGATAATCGCTGACTATCGCGGTTATTTCGTGTCTTTCCAGTCTTTGCAGAGGAAGGAAGAAGATTATCACCATGATGATAAACTACCTCCTCTGCAGTGTTTGAGCGTTCAGGTATCATCGTAACCGATGAAACTAATGAATTGCGATTAGATTGTGATTGGAGTGTTTCTACTGTTCTAATTCTTCTATTCATTGATTGTTTCATATCAGGTAATAATAATTGTTTCATTTCTGACATCTGTGAATCATCCATCTGATGAATCATAAAATCAAATTGATGATTTTCATCTTTTTTTAATAGATTCAATTGATCTCCATTCTTCTTATTGTTCGTCTTATTACTCTCCTTCACCGTCATCTCACTCATACTACCACTACCACTGCTACCTTGATGTAGATGCGTTGTGGTTATATGATCATTCTTCTCCCATATACTAATCTCTCTGACTAAATCTTCTTCTATTAATGGATTTAATTCACTTTTCCGCTGTTTTAATTGTTTGTCATGTAATAAATCTTGTTTCTTTAACTTCTCTTTCACTTGTGTGATACCTAACCCTATAGGACGACCATATGGATCTAATGGGGTCCGTTGAAACTTTTGATCATAATACATTGGAGTATAATAGACATCCTTCTCTAACGTCTGTAGATCACGTGGTACAGATAGCAGTGTTGCTTTAACAATCTTACAAGAGATAATAACATTAATCAAAATCTCTAATTGTATAAATAATGGTTTAGGTAGATATAAATCCTTTAAATCAATCGTTAATAGTTGTTTAATGGTAAT
>VKHI01000832.1:0-12444 GCA_015145745.1 Poterioochromonas sp. DS
CCAAGAGTCTTTACAACCATCTTAGGCAAGCCTTCTGTCAAAGACTTTATCGCTCTTGTGAAGAACATGGATTACAAAACTGTCCCATCAACATTCATGGACATTGAACGAGCAATTACAATCCTCGGTCCAGACCTTGGGTGCTATCATGGAAAGAACTGTATCGAAGAAGCCGAAGCCTTTGAGTGATGACATTCATTGACACTGAACTGACAACACTATTCTGTATTGTGATTTGTGTTTCATTTGTGGATTAGCATTCTTCGTGTCAATATTAGTAAAGGATACAATTTATTAGTTGTGCGCTTCATTCAACAACAAGAAAACTGAAACCATGGACAAGGCAATCGAGCAAGTCTTAGCAGTTACAAGAAGCATAATGTGAACATTACCATGATCGTTTGTGATTGGTGAAGGTGCAATCTCAGCTCTCACAAGCATCAATTGAAGGAGCGGGTATTCAAGTCGAGCAAGCATCAAAGAAATGAACATGTTTGCACTGTTGAACGAGCAATCAGACAGCTAAAAGAAAGAGTTCGAAGCTTCATCAATTCTTTACCTTATCAAATCACATAGACAAATGTATATATATTTAGTTCAATATTTAACATTCATGATCAACAATTTTCCAAGATCAACAAGTTTAGTTGGAAAACATGTCTCCAAGAGAGAAGCTTCTGGCAAGAAGCTTGACTATTCAGTTGACTGCAAACTGGAGTTCGGTGATTATGTTCATGCAAATGCAGAAAACATATTATAGAATTCGATGCAATCAGAACCTTTCCAGCTATTTGTTTAGGTCCTGTCGGAAACATTCAAGGCAGTTATTACTTTCTCATTTTAAACACTTGGGAAGTGAACAAGAGAAGAGGTTGGTAAAGCTTCCATTACCTAACGAGATCATCCAAAAGATCAATGCCAAATCAGCAAGGGAACAACAAAATGGCAACAACTTTCAATCAAATGAAATTGATTTTGATTCTGATGATGAAGACAACGTTAATGATGAAGATGACTTACCTCTCGTAAAAGTTTCAGACTTAAACAATCATGCCGATGACAAAGAAGAGAATATATTTAAAGATATTCAAGATCAAACACTTGAACCTCTAAAGAATCCTTGTTCTTTGCAAACTCAAATCACTGTGTCTGTAAGACAGCAGCTCCTCGACTCGAGATCGGTAATTGAACTCTTTAATTGTAAACCACAAAAGCCAAGCTTTGCAGAGCACGTTGCAATTAAATTATATGATCAATCATCAAACGAATGCATTGAATCAGTGAGAACTTTCAGAAGCTAATCCGTTGTCAACGTAACTATTTTGAAACTATATTTTCTATATTATGCACTACTAACTAAGTATATATGAGTGGAGTTATATGAAAGGTGAAGTACAGGGCTATATGGATATATGAAGATAACCAAAAGCAAAATGTGTGAATATAAAGCTACAAACTAAGTACGCGCCATAATGAAATCATTAAATGGTCTTAAAAACACAACGGTTCGTATCGATACGAGCTCGGTGTTCAAACATGAAGACAAGAAGGTGATCTTGGCAGCGGATCTGGCTTTCATTGAGCAGATTCCCTTCCTCGTCACCATCAGTCGAGGTCTAGGTCTGATGACGGTGCAGAATGTGGAGAGTAAGGAACATGCATTGATCATGGCTGCAGTGAGACATGTTCAGTCGCTGTACAAGAAGCATGGCTTTGTTGTACACACGTTGCTGAGCGACACGGAAAGCGCAGTGAAAGGCATGGAGTTGGCGCTGGGCGATATCTCTAAAGAATCCTTGTTCTTTGTCACTGTGTCTGTAAGACAGCAGCTCCTCGACTCGAGATCGGTAATCGAACTCTTTAATTGTAAACTACAGAAGCCAAGCTTTGCAGAGCTAAATTATGTGATCAATCATTAAACGAATGCATTGAATCAGTGAGAACTTTCAGAAGCTAATCCGTTGTCAACGTAACTATTGTGAAACTATATTTTCTATATTATGCACTACTAACTAAGTATATTATGAGTGGGGTTGTATGAAAAGGTGAAGTACAGGGCTATATGGATATATGAAGATAACCAAAAGCAAAATGTGTGAATATAAAGCTACAAACTAAGTACGCGCCATAATGAAATCATTAAATGGTCTTAAAAACACAACGGTTCGTATCGATACGAGCTCGGTGTTCAAACATGAAGACAAGAAGGTGATCTTGGCAGCGGATCTGGCTTTCATTGAGCAGATTCCCTTCCTCGTCACCATCAGTCGAGGTCTAGGTCTGATGACGGTGCAGAATGTGGAGAGTAAGGAACATGCATTGATCATGGCTGCAGTGAGACATGTTCAGTCGCTGTACAAGAAGCATGGCTTTGTTGTACACACGTTGCTGAGCGACACGGAAAGCGCAGTGAAAGGCATGGAGTTGGCGCTGGGCGATATCTCTAAAGAATCCTTGTTCTTTGTCACTGTGTCTGTAAGACAGCAGCTCCTCGACTCGAGATCGGTAATCGAACTCTTTAATTGTAAACTACAGAAGCCAAGCTTTGCAGAGCTAAATTATGTGATCAATCATTAAACGAATGCATTGAATCAGTGAGAACTTTCAGAAGCTAATCCGTTGTCAACGTAACTATTGTGAAACTATATTTTCTATATTATGCACTACTAACTAAGTATATTATGAGTGGGGTTGTATGAAAAGGTGAAGTACAGGGCTATATGGATATATGAAGATAACCAAAAGCAAAATGTGTGAATATAAAGCTACAAACTAAGTACGCGCCATAATGAAATCATTAAATGGTCTTAAAAACACAACGGTTCGTATCGATACGAGCTCGGTGTTCAAACATGAAGACAAGAAGGTGATCTTGGCAGCGGATCTGGCTTTCATTGAGCAGATTCCCTTCCTCGTCACCATCAGTCGAGGTCTAGGTCTGATGACGGTGCAGAATGTGGAGAGTAAGGAACATGCATTGATCATGGCTGCAGTGAGACATGTTCAGTCGCTGTACAAGAAGCATGGCTTTGTTGTACACACGTTGCTGAGCGACACGGAAAGCGCAGTGAAAGGCATGGAGTTGGCGCTGGGCGATATCTCTAAAGAATCCTTGTTCTTTGTCACTGTGTCTGTAAGACAGCAGCTCCTCGACTCGAGATCGGTAATCGAACTCTTTAATTGTAAACTACAGAAGCCAAGCTTTGCAGAGCTAAATTATGTGATCAATCATTAAACGAATGCATTGAATCAGTGAGAACTTTCAGAAGCTAATCCGTTGTCAACGTAACTATTGTGAAACTATATTTTCTATATTATGCACTACTAACTAAGTATATTATGAGTGGGGTTGTATGAAAAGGTGAAGTACAGGGCTATATGGATATATGAAGATAACCAAAAGCAAAATGTGTGAATATAAAGCTACAAACTAAGTACGCGCCATAATGAAATCATTAAATGGTCTTAAAAACTCAACGGTATTTCACCGGACTTTATTTCCGCGTAATGAGCAAAATCAAACAAATGTTTAGCGGGGTTAATTAGCTGGTTCGCTGTTGTTATGTTTTTGTTCTTAATTTAGTCTACGTCAACTCGCGAAATTGGATGATGCCCTTTCCCTCAACTAGACATGCGTACATTATTAGAAATCGGGTTGAATGTAATTTCGATTAACTGATGAAAGCTCAGTTATTGTATGTACATTCCTCTTCATTCTTTTGATTATTTCCTTTTTCCTCTTTAACAATCCAAATTTCTATTTACATTTTATTTAAAGAACTTAATATTTAAGAATATTCCTCATGACCAGTTTACCATCCTTTGAATCTCCTTATCACCTTTTGCTCGGACCTGGCAACCGACCTCAGAACCTCTGAACATCAGAACATCAGAACATCAGAACATCAGAACACCAAAAGTGACAGTGAAGTGTCTTGGTTTTAGTTGTTAGTATTATTGTAGTTTTGAAATCTTGGAATCTTGTGAATTCGATTATCTGATTATCTGATTAATTGAGGATTAGTTATCATATTATTATTATTAGGAGATAGATAGACCAACATCATTACCATATATCTTGTATTGTCTCTTTCAACTTTCAAATATCTAAGGTGAGTTCAACTCTTTCCCTCACCTTGATCTTTCTCTCGACTAACTTTTGAACAGTCCGCAAAGATGATGATGATTCTGTCTGACGAAGAAATGCAGCAAGCAAACCACTTAGCTGCAGTCAATGAGCATAACCAGCATCAGGCGCACATGCACCATCTCCAGGCTCAAGACCCTCATGCACATCACCACCAAATGCATACCCAGCATCTCGTGCATTCTCAACATCCCTCTTACAACGATGGACACCACGTTGGCGTTGATCCTTCTGGTCATGTATCGACTATTCCAGGCCCTTATAACCCCCCTCCACCTCCCTTTAACCCAAACCTGATCACACCAATCATGTTGGAGGACCCCCGATTACAAGTCTTTCGAAAACTCTCAAAGACGCTGAAACCCGCTGTGTTGCTTAAATCCTGGCAGAGAATGTGTATGCTCGTTGCAGGCATAGAGACTGTCCGGGACTGTGGTCAAGCGAGTATTGCAACATTGGAGAAGGAGATCTATGAGAGATATCATGGCAACTTGAACCGCGATCCTCCAATCATCGGGTAAGATTTATCACGACATTATAACCTCTATTGCTCTAACTATCCTGTTCTCCTCTTAGAACTGTGAAGCGTGCTATCGATGACCAGTTGGACATGCTCGCAACTGATCGATTCGGCATTAAGTTTCCCAAGGACAAGATCTCGTATGTTCAAATGACTGCTCAGATGCCAGGACACACAATTTGGCGCTATTACAAGGAACTGGTGACTGAAGTGACTAATCGCATTAATCTTGCGTATCGATCAACGCTAAACGACGATCTGACCTTCCCTGAAGGCAAAGGTCTGTATGACTTGCTGGAGGATACTTTGCGCATCCTCTGGCAGCAGAACGAAGAGATTCGCAAGGAACGCATCGTTAAGCGTGTAGATGGCGGTGATGGCTCCCACCTCCTTCGCCACGCTGCCGATGATAGTGACTCTGACCGCGACATTGGACATAATGACTCCTCCATGGGTCTCATGAGTGAGGATGATCGTCTCTCGGGCAGAAAGCGAAGTACCTCTGCCACACTGATGGCGACAAAGCCTTTCCCTGGTGTTGGCAAGTTCCAACCTATCAGCTTTCTCGCTTTCCTGCTCATGGGCCCGCCTGCAGGCGAGAAGTGCTGGAATCGCTTTGCTCTTGATGCTCATATCGAGCCAGTGCCTCCTCGTCCTCGTCTGTCAGTGTCCACCTCTCACGGACATCCTGGCAACCGTCCCTCTTCTTCTGGACCGGGCAGAATGCTTGATGATGATCCTCATCATTCGCGTTACAGCGACCAAGACGATTACCTGTCACCGCGATCATCGGAGCGAAAAAGACAGAAGAAAGAAGGAAACGGATTATCGCTGCCGCCACTGATGGATGAGGAGAACGAAGCTATTCGAATCTTTCGAGCTGAGACAGAGGCGCGAGCTCAAAGACTGGAGGAGTTAAAGCTCGCTTTATCGCTTTTCCCTGATGACGAAAACATTAAAGCTGAATTAAAACAGTTCGTTGACTCGCAACGCAGAACTGCTCTACAGAACGAAGCTGCAGCATTGGCCGCTGCAGCGGTCAACGTCAATGGTCAGCAGAATCCAAACTACTAGTCATATCCGATTGTCTTCCTCAATCTCTTCTTTTGCATTGTTTATTTTCTTTACTGTTGAATAACTAGATTTTGTTTGATCTAATTCATTTTTGATTTTGACAGCAGATGATCGTCGACCAGATTGATACGATCTCCTATATTCGATCAATGAGAACGAAAAGACAAAGAGTAGAAAAAAGAATTATTTAATTACGAGCTTCAACCAAGCTATTAACCCTATTAAGTTTCAGGAAATCAAATGCCTTGGATGATTGTTGGTATTGGGGAGACAGACCATCTCGCACAAAAACTGGCCATTGGCGTGGGTTTAAAGTATAGTTTGAAAAATGTGATCGAACCTTGCATTACGCTGGATGGGTGAGGGAGTTAAAGAAAAATACGAACTGGTTTTATTAATTGGCCATCCCAAATTTGGGCCAATTTGGGTCAAGCCCTAAGCACAAAATTGGAGAAAAAATGGGTTACCCAAATTTTGCCCAAATTTGGGATGGCCATCCAATTCGGGCCAGTTTTGGTCGTGCATTGAATTTAATTTAAAACCCAAAACCTTTAAACCTGTTAAATATGAAAGCTAGGCGAAATTTGAATCCGATGACAGGTTTCTTTCGGTTTCGACAGGTTTTGTTCGTTGCTGCTGCTCTGTTCGTTACACGTTACGGTTTTCAGTTGAGATTATCTGATTAACACGACCATTCGCAAGCAATATACACACGATTCCGCCAGAGATATCTCCTAGCCAAGCATTCAAAACCCTCCCATTTATTACAGGTAATTTTTTTGTCTTTTGTTTGTTTGATTTGTTCAAGGTTGTTTGTGATAGAAATTTTTTCTTTTCACTACAAATGGGCGGAGGTGCTTCAAGACAAGTGGGACCAAATGAAGGGGTTACTCAACATAATGCGACTAATGCGAATGTAGGTTCTTTGTTGTCATCTAAAATTACCTCCTCACTCTTCTCTTCTCCTTGCAGCAACAATACGAAACACCGCGACTGCTCGTGAGTCCCAGAGGTTCTCAAATCATTAGTCCACGCTCAAGTCGTAAAGAAAATGTACATCCAGTAAACCCAGACATTAAAGTTCATTCAGTCGTAGCATTAGAACTAGATCACGATCACGAGCAAGCGATGTTACTGCCATTGGGAGAAGTCACTGACGAACAGTTATTAGCTGAAGTAGCAAGAAGACGATTAGATTTACATGATAAAATTACCGATGCATTAGTAAAAGAATCATATGATATTGGTAAAACACTCGGTCATGGTGCGTCGGGTAAGGTTTATATGGCAATACACAAACACACAGGAAAGAAGTTTGCATGTAAAGTTGTGAAGAAAAACAGTAATATGAATGATGCTCAATCTATGTCAACAGAAATTGAAATTATGAAACGTGTACGTCATCGTAATATCGTTTCCATGTATGAATTATACGAAACACCGAAGTGTTTATGGATTATATTAGAACTGGTGGATGGCGGGGATTTACATCATTACCTTGCTAATACTGTTCATTATAATGAAGTGATGGCATCAAGACAGTTTCGACAAATATTAAATGGCTTGCATTATCTTCATTCTCTTGGTGTTGTTCATCGTGATTTGAAGTTAGATAATATTCTCTTATCAGGGCAAGGAGCAAGCTGTGAAGCTAAAATAGCTGATTTCGGTCTCTCTGCCCTTGTTAGAATTGATGAAGATGGATATGATCCTGAAGAAAGTGGGAAAAGAAAGAATTATACTGCACTAAGAGATGTAAGAATGCCTCATTCTTCCTTCATTCCCCTAATAGATTGTTGTTTCTTAGATGTGGGGAACAAAGGAGTATTTCGCGCCTGAAGTGATCAACCAAGCTTATGGGCCCCAGGCGGATGTATGGGCTCTGGGCTGTGTCTTATATGAGATGCTGTCAGGTGAACAAGCATTCCCTGTTCGTGAAGGAGACACAGAGTCCAAGTTCTACGGTCGAATTAAGCGAGGAGAGTACGATCTCAGCAAGTAAGTGCTTTAACCCCTTAACCCTCTCTCTCCAATGACGTTATCATCCTTTGTCAGACCTGTGTGGAAGAAGATTAGCAAAGAAGCGAAGGATCTGTTACAGAAGATGCTAAAGGTTGATCCGAATCAGCGGTTCAGTGCAAGTGAATGTCTCGTGCATGCGTGGGTCACAGGACAGGCGCATCGTGCTGAACACCTCGTGCCTCTAGAAGATGCACAGAGAAACATGAGAGAACGATTAGAACGACGAGCAAGACGAGCTGCAGCACAAGCACAGGCCCAAGCACAGGCTCAAGCACAAGCCCTCCAGAATAACAATAATGGCAATAACAACACAAACCAATGAAATAAAAAGAACATAGAGCAATAAATCGAAACCATTAAGTGTGATGGAATGAATGGTAAAGAGAAAGAGAAAGAGATTATCAGAGAATATTGAAAGATATATAATCGTATTATATCATTTTTCTTTCTTATTTGTTTGTATTTATGAAGTTTCTTATTATATTTCTTGTTATTATTATTCATTATTCTTTAGAATTTCAGTGTGTTTTGTGCTGTGTAGTTGTTATTGTTGTGTTTTTGCGTTACCTGTTCTTCCAACACTCACCTCTGTCTTTCTTTTCTTCTCTCCTCCTCCTCCTCCGCTTCGCAAGCTCTACACTACTCTCTTCTTTGGTTTTGTTTATAAGACGAGTGAAATGTATTACTAATCATCTTTTGTCGAATGGATTCGCATTTCCTAATCGGAAGAGAGTTAAAGACATACTGTTTCTACAGTAGATAAACCAATAAGGAAAGGAGACATTCGACTATGCTGTGAACGTCCGCCCATCGCATTTCTTGGTGTATTGTTCATAGCGTGTGACCAGCTGTGTCAGAATCATCTGTAATGGGCAGAAATCATTTTATGCGCTGATTATTGCTTCAATCAGTGTGCCATCAGAATCCTCAAGAATACTTCAGTCACTCAAAACAGAAAAACAAGGGTTCATTTGTAGACGTTTTACAAGAATCTTAAGTTAGCAAAAAGTTGTAATTTCTACTGGAAAGTAATTTATTTGCTCCATTGGTGATTGTGCACTTCAACTTCGATTTCCTTGGCAATCTGAGGATAGCGCTCGCTTAACTCGGCGTAAGTTGTATCCTTAGTGATCTTGGTCTTCTCAAATTCGTCAAGTTGAGCATTTAACTTCTCGATATCGGCCTTTGCAGCTTCCACAACCTGCTTAACAGCAACAAGGAGCTGTTGACGCTTGTTGACCTCGAAAGCTGGAACAGTAGCGGTGTAAGTTGGTAATGTCTTACTTTTGTAGACTTTCTCTAAAGTTGTGACAGCACTACCGGTAAACTTTAATTTATTTTTGTAACTTTCGAAATCAATTTTAGCTGGTTCTTGATCTAATTTTGCAGAGGTAGCCAAGATTTCATTTGCTTTCGCTCTTAAAATATTGAGAGAACGTAAGATCTCAGGATTATCAACCTTAGTGACAATCTTTTCCCAGTTAAACTTTGCAATGTTATTGAGCGCCATTCTAACCAAACACAATCAAAGTCGATGAAATTGCTTGTTTCTTTATGATCGTTTTAGAGTTTTCGGAAAATAGACCTTTCGGAGTTTTGAGTATTCGGAAAACAGAAGGAAAGAATATTTTACGTTGCATCTTCGTGCCCAGAGTCAAGGGCATGTCCAAGCCCTCTGCGAAAGTTTTCATTTGCGAGAGAGTTGGAGATTGATTTGATAAGACAAGATGAATTCAAGCGATCTTGACCGAAATTCCATTATTGCGGAGCTCGAAGAGGTTCTAAATCAGAACAGTAGTGGTGCCTCTTCGCAAGTGAGTTTTGATTTCTCCTTTCTTTACTCTCTTTTTCACTCGATTTCTTTCCTAGTATGAAATCTTTCGCAATACTGAAGAAAAAGCTGAGATCATTTCAAGCGAGTGTCTTAATTATTTGAAAGAATTTGGTCTAAGTTCTTTCTTTCATTCTAATGTAGGGTATTCGCTCTTCATTTTAGATCGTTAATCAAATATCTGTAGGACAATACATCTAGTATAAAGAAAGAGACAGCGGGGAAAAGCCATGATTTATCTACTCAATTGGAGAATTTCTTGCAGCAAATTAGTGAGTTTGATGGTATTGACTGGCTTATGACCGAAGAGTTCGGAGAGGAAGGGGATCACTCTGATCACTTCTCTGAAGGAGGTGATGCCACCTCACCACGTGAGAAAATTGCTGCGGTAAAATTAGTTACTTCCCCTTTCCAGCTCATGATTGATTCACTGAGAGGAGGAACGTCCCCATTGCAGCAAATCCTACCTGCTTTATCGGTTGTTTCGAGTGTGCAGCGAACAAAGAGAGTCGGCTACAAGTCCACTCGGAAAGATCGTCGTCGCGAACGAAGAGACACAAGCAATGATCAACAAAGTGGTACCAAACATGGCGCCAAATCAAAGTTCTTTCGAAAACGAGATAAAGCCACTGACGTGGAGAAAGATGAATCTCAAGCGAATAGCGAAAACGATCTTCGCCGCAAAATGGAATCGCTCTCAGTTTGTGTTGCAAAAGCCTTAGCAGAAGGTTCAGATGTGTCTTTGTTGACTGCGTTTGCGGTTTTATTATTCGAAATCCGTGATGTTGATTGGAGCCGCGTGAATTCGTTCAGTTTACCAATTGGAGGACTCTTAGGAGCTTGTTTCGATCGAAACCTTTCTAAAAGCGGTATTTACCCGGTCTCTAATCCATTCGAAGCTTTTGCTCATTTGAACATTGCGACATCGAAAAGAACTCGCTCAAACTCCATTACTAACAGCGAAATCTCTCGTCATCACTTTGCTGCGTCCTCTGATGGTGGAGATGAGACATTAAGTAGAGATGATAATACCTCGCAAGCAGGTCATTTTGGTGGTGGCACAAGCGATGCCGGTTCCTCGACGATGGGTGGTGGATCGTCTGTATTCACTCATTCTATCGGGGCGGAAAATTCGCTTATCTTGAGGGATGACCTCAATGAGGAGGATATGTTAGCCCAGGCAATAGCATTGTCTATGGGTGAAGCGTCTGTGCTCGAGCCTTCAACGTCTGATAACCCTTCTCATGCAACAATCACAGCGAGTTTGAACGAGAGTTGTCGAATGGAAGAAGAAGATATGGAGGAAAGAGAAATTGATCCAACTTTTATAAATGAAGCCGAAGAAACTTTCGGAACGGCAAAACCGTTGCCTCACCCATTTACTGCACTTGCACCTTTTACATGCGTAAATCTTTGGAAGGCCTCCGCTTCTCTAACGACAGTGGCAGGAATTTCCTCCCTATCCAATTTTCAGAACACCCATGCAGTTCCCATCCGCTCCGCCATTTGCTCACTCTTATCATTAGTCTTGACGAGTGTTGTTGAAATTCCGAAAGGCGATGGCTGCGATCATCTGGATCCAAACGCAGAGAGTTTGCTGAATTGTATGCGTGTCTCTGTCTCTACGTCACTATCGAGTCAGATGGAAAATCTCGCCTTGCTGGAGTTCTGTATTGGCCAAATTAAGCAATTAATGATTATACATTTAGAAGTCGCTGTTTCTAAAGTTATGCGGGATAATGGAGAAATTCTCGCTTGGTTTACGCACCTCTATTTCCTATCTTGGTCACTGAATTCTTTGATTCGGTTGGTAACAGAAATTTTATCATCCTTTAAGGAAGTTCCTACGACGTCTTTCGCCTCATCTGTATTGAAAGCAATTAAAACTCAACTTTTAGACCTGGCTGGTGTCAGATCTATTGGTCCGGGAGCTTCCTCTGAACTCTTTCAAGCTTTTACCGGTGCTTTGTCATCTGAAAAGTCCTTCTTTCATCGAGTAAAGCAAACATCAACGGAAACTCTAAACCAGTTGATCGAGAGAGAGGGTGTAGATGCGACATTAATTGATGCGAATCTATCGCCCTGGAGCTTTTTGCATTGCTTACGTCTTTCTGCACTTCGTGGTTTAGCTGTCGTATCGCAACTCAGTGCAAACTTGCAACAGAGGCTAGAGACAGTGAAGATGACACTTTGCGCGTTGGTCAACGAAGAAGCAGGGAGTTTGCAATGTTATTCACTCGAAGAGATTTCTTCTTTTGTTATTTCACAATTGCAAGCGAAATTGCAAATTTCCGCGGTTGTTCCGCTCAATAACGAGATTCTTTTTCATGAAAATCATTACAATTGCTATTTTCTGCATTACCTGTGCATCAATCTTCTTAAATTTGAACCTGTCTTTT
Organism: Poterioochromonas sp. DS; assembly: GCA_015145745.1. Classification (NCBI taxonomy): domain Eukaryota; class Synurophyceae; order Ochromonadales; family Ochromonadaceae; genus Poterioochromonas; species Poterioochromonas sp. DS. Next base: position 11,994 of record VKHI01000832.1, read on the forward strand.
CCAACAGACCAGACAATGTTAGAACCTCGGACGACGCAGTTTTATTCCAAAACCAACAACTGATTCAAACTTTGCTATTTGCATTCTTAAGAAGAAGTTCAGAAACCAAAATGGCCGCTATTCCATCACCTTCTGTGAAATACCTGGTGGGAGAATATTTGCTCCTTTTAAACTTACAAAAAGTTTTATTCCGTTGCTCTCAAAATGAATTAGATAATGCAGTATCCAAGCATTTACGAAAGCGATCGATTTTACTTCAATTTAATCCTGTGCGGTCTCATACGAGTCTTGTCACCTCTCAAGATTCCACCGTCGTTCATCATTTGGGACCCAAAGTTTGGGCGAGTGTTGTTTCTCAACGCGGATTTCCCTCGAATAGTGGGATATATGAGATTGTTCTCCGCGTTGATCGATGTAGCAAAGGGCATGTGTTTCTCGGTCTGGCAACAGA
>VKHI01000833.1:0-12440 GCA_015145745.1 Poterioochromonas sp. DS
GCATCACATTCAATAAATCCAAACTTTGGTGGTTGGAAACTCGATGGAGTCTTTGCAACAATCTCTGGGATGGAGGTAGAAGCTCTCTTCATTTCTTCAACAATTGCAAGTCCAGTTTGTTTGTTTCGTCCGACGATTTGAACATTTGCATTCGCTTGTGCAAGACGAACAGCCATTGCATGAAGAAATGGTGATTGTCTGAGCTGCAGTAACAACCTATGACCTGATTCGCTATGGTCTGGGTTATACCAATGAGTTTCAAGGTTGTGGAGTGTTTAGTGCCTTCGAGCTTCGAAGAGAAGTCCCAAGAATCGATAACCTAAAACAGGAAAGTACGAAGATCGATTCAAGTTTGAAAGCCTCAAACGACGCAAATAATACCCAAACGACTAAGTGTAAATCCTGCAAATAAAAATAAATATGGGGAGTGTCGAGCCCATCAAATAAAATTGGAGAAGCAAAGAGCTGAAATGACAGATCGATGAAATGTCGAACTTGATATCGGTGGAAAGCTCCTCTTATTTCAGTTTCATATGAATTTCCCTTCCAAAAATTAATATAATAATAAATTAAAATTTGATAAACAAACGAATTAGTTTCTTAAGACACTCACACAAACTGGAAAAAAGGGATTTCAAGAACACATATTGTATTCAGAGTAGGTTCACAACTACTCCTGAATCACAGCCCCTCGATAAATACAAATGATTAACTGGTTTTTGATATGGACTGATAGGAAGAGGCGTTGGTGAAGGTAGTAAAGCCAACGGACTGCCGTCGTCTGCACAAAGCTTGTCTAAAATGCACAGTCAGAAAGATAAGAATTAATAATAGAACGTGATCTCCCTTACCTACAACTTCATTCCAAAATCTGAAAGGAATATGTGACGAAAATTCGATTGATAAACGGTCTCTTCCTCGCCGGAGATAATATTCCCTCCAATACCACAGCAACTCCCGAAAATTCTTACATATAATTTCACCGCCTTTGGTATCATACAACAAATCTCCTTCATCCATTTTCACGTCCTCTGTTTCACATTTGTCACAATAAATAGGACCTACATTGGGAGATGCGGGGGGAAAGAAGACAGGTCTGGCACTAACACGATAAGAAAACTTGCCAGAATCACAACATGAACAACGAGAATTAGGACCCACTGCATCATCGGAATTTCCTGTGAAGCGCTGAACAACTAAGTTCGACGATGTTGAAAGTGGAGGACAGCTATTGAAATATTTTCTCTCGTAACGATACTGTCGATTTGCTAATTCTCGAATCTTTGCGATGGAGTCTTGCATCTCACCCCTGAAAGTAATAAATGAGACCAAATATTTTCATAAAAAGAAAAAAAGAGTCACTCACCGTTGATAGTCAAAGAGCAGGATTAGAAGGGCAGTATTGAGGCAACATATGTTTTCATGATTCACTGTTTTCAAAGAAACAGTCGTTATTAATCGCAGGAGGATTGGATACTTCTCTTGCAGTAAAAAGGAAGATATACGCGGAAAATGAGATGAGAGGATCAATTTAGAAGCTGTTGGGGTAGAATTATCCTTCTCCGCAGACTTTTCATTTGGGAAGAAAGGGTGACTGTTCGCTGGAATTGGTGCGGGAGTGGGAATGCTACTGTAGCTGCCTAGGGTGGTAGATACCGAAAAGAGAGGGTCATGAACCATTGAGGCTGTTGCTGAGGACAGTTGCGCATTTGAATTAAAGAAGGATCTAGAGCCTCTTCTAAACTTAGGACCCTCAGGTGGAGTATAGAAGATATCATCTACGAGCTCCATCGAAGCTTGCTGCGAATGTACATTGAAATTATTGGGAGTATTTGACCGACTAGAGATATGCGCATTTGTGTTCGCCTCTGGAAGTCGTAGATTCATAAATTCAATTATCTCGTCCTCGCTCCAGATGATGTTGCTATTCGATGGCGATGATGTTTGGCTCTTGCCATTCACTTTAAAACCAGGTCTATTGGTGCTTTGCGTACTACTTGGAGGATGGGTTGTATTTGCAGCTTCGCCAAACCTAAGGAAATGCGTCGTCGCTTTGCGAATATCTTTCATTGCACCGATCATACCGCTGCTAATAGTACTTGCGAATGAGGGACTTCTACTCTGTTGAACATCACCGTTCGTAGCTTGGGCAGAAGCGCGTCGTGGAGAACTAGGAGTAGATTTCTTAGTCCTTTTTTTCTTTCGCTTCTCTTCTTGGTAGTACTGAGGATCGGAAAATACCTCTAACGCTACCTCGTTTATCGGACGACAAGAAAATTGAACCCAGGTTTCCATTAAGTAACCTCGTTTCGACCTTCCATCTGACTCTTCGTTATCAGAGGAAGTTCCTCCCATTAGATAATAATCCTCGTTAGTGGCAAGTGAATTGATAGAGAAACCAAATAAATCAGAATGCTTCCATACTTGATCATTTATAGTTGGGAAAGAATTTGAATTCGAGCGTTTTAGAGGTCCAAAATCTAAGGAGGACAACTCTTCCTCTGGTACAGAAGGGGAAGTCAACTGTTCATAAGAACTCAATAGCTCCATTGAGAGATACAGCGATCGAAGGAAAACATTGCTCTCCACTAAGTTACCCATTATAATACTAAGAAACTTTTGAAACAACTCAGGTTTTTGATCGAGATAGTAAGACTCTAAATGTTGCAAAATATCTGCATTTCCTTTTACCAACTCTCCCAAAAAGTCAAATGAAGTTTGCAAAGAATTATTGTTGCTGTCCCCATCTTGATTATTTTGAGTCGAAGAAGAAACTGAAGCAGAAGGCTTCATAGAGCTTTCCAGAGCACTCATAATTAACTGTTGATGATCCATAATCGCTGCTCCTTTAATAACAGAAATACTTGAAGCAGTGTCCTTTTCACTGCAATTGTCAATAATGTGCTGGATTGTACTGTGTAAAGCTCCTGTTTTCAGAATTAGGAGCTGAGCATTGGGTCCTCCTCCACGTAGAAAGTTCTCCACACAAGCCGATAACCAGAAACGATATGGTGAATCTACCTTTTCTTTTAACAAAGTTAAAACAATCTTCGTTAATAATCCCTTCTCCACTAAATTTAATTCAAATGGATTGATAATAGCACTTGAAGACGAAGCAATTTCATGATCTTTGGCGACAGAAGAAAGGAGATCCTTGACTTCATTCTTGCCAGCGATTGATGAGATAATTCCCTCCGCCGAGCCGCCACGGTATGGAAAATGAGTTTCAGGAGCTATAAATCGCTTCTCTGATGTAGAGAGAACATATAGCTTATTGTTATTGCCGAGGAAATCGCGATCATAAAAATTATGAACTAATCGCAAAAATTGGACACGAATGGCACTCTCCGGAGTACATTCACAATTAGGTCCATGTACATGTTCGAAAGGATTAGGAGTATTAAAGTGGGTAATTTCCCACGACATTCGATCATACATTACGGCTAAAACATCCCCCAAACCATAATCTGCCAACTTCTTCTGAACCGCAAGTTTCCTTCGCCCTGAAAGAAGAGTACAAATGACAAATACTAATTCAATTTGATGAGGCGATAAAAGCATAGCATGAAATTTCAGTTCATTACGAGCTCGCAAAGGTTGATTCATCCTACTCATTGCAGTAGTATTATTGCTGTTACTTCGGAATGGTCGCCCTAATCTTCTATTTATTGGAGCGGTAGTTGTGCTGGTAAGACCGGTAGCACTGGCTGCGGAAGGTAATAGTAAACCAGAATTTGAAGGCGAAGATGCCATACTAGGCGCATTACTGCTGTTATTGCTAGTGGCTGTTGAGTTGTTAGCTGTGTTACGAGGAGTCGCTGTAGCTGTGGAAGCATTTGCAGCACGTTGCAACTCTGCAAAAGGATGTGCCATCAATAGAGCTTGACCTAAAGGTGTTAACTCTGCGATTCCAAATCTCTGCGCGACTTGCACAACATTTGCAAGATTTGTGAAGTCCATGGTTCTTACGCCGCCCTGAACATTCGGTGCAAAAGCATTTAATAACTCCGCCGTAAAGTCATCTTCAGGATGCTCGACACTCGTAAAGGAGCTTTCAGGATGAGAAATATTCACACTCGTATGTTGGGATGGAATTTGATCAACAAGTCGCTCAAGATTCGTGAAATGATTCCAGTCAGTAATCCCGGCTGCAGTGGAGAAAAAGGTTAAAATATCATTTGTGATGGGTAATTGAGCCATGATATTGTGCGAAATTAGATCGTGTAATGATGGACCATAATTGATTACACGAAGAATTTGAATTAAACGTTTCAACATCTCAGGCATTTCAATGATCTATGGGAAGAAAACAAGAGTATTAATCATAGTAAACCAACAATTCGAATCAATCACCAATTCACTCTTACCAAATTTTGATTCCTTTCAACAATACCGATACTGTGTCGCGACATACGATTTCTACGAAGTTGTAACAATTCGGTGGATCTTAAAACCTGTGTTCCTTCCATAATCTGACGATCTTCAGGTTCAAAAACAACTAAGCTTAAGACACGACAAAAATGTGCTAATTGTCTGGCCGAGAAGTCGTTCACTAAGGAAAAGAAATGAGGTATTGTTGCCAAACTAAATGTATCTTCACGTAAAGCTAATAATTCTTCCAAAATATTCATTACATTATCAAACAATGATTGATGATGTAAAAATGTAAAGAGTAGAATCATTTGATCATTATTAAAATAATTCTCTGCTACAATAGGTACTGACATAATCATTTCACGGAAGATGACAAATATTTCATTCCAATATTCTGATTGTCTTATGATTCTCTCCTTCGCGATAGCTCGAGCATCCGAAGGAACCTGAGGAGGTGATAGTAACTTTAATAAGCTTTCAATTCCACCAAACGATACGAAGATTTCTCTTTGCTGCTTTCGAGCTAAATTCTGCAGCACAGAAGCCCGAGTCCCTGCCTGTGTAGAGGAGGATTGGTTCATTCCTTCAAGAATATTTGTCAAAATATCTCCAATAACATACTCAATGTCAGTTTGTGATCGACTTTTCACAGCTTGATTGAGCTGCTTGATACAACTAATGGTTTTGTTGTATTCATTATCAATTCGTTTCTCTACTGACCCAGACAGATGAGAATTGATTCTACGCAAGCGGCCAAGATCACGCTGATACAAACAATTTATAATGTTCTTTTTCCCTTCTATCATGGTTGGGATCAATCTCTTAGAGACGAAATTGAACGAAGATGAATCTGAAGAGAATAAAGACGAATTCTTTTTAGTTTTTTTTTTATTTTCAGCAAAGAAAAAATCGATTTTTCTCTAACACGAGATTTCTTTTTGGAAAACTGCCGATATACCGATTATTTGTTGATGAAATTTATCAACAACTTCCAACTTACGAGTTGACTTCTTATCTTAAACGAATTGCAGTGCATTGAGAAACCTTTTCCAGATCTTCGATAAGAAGTATGTACTTGGTATTACTTTTTTTATTCTCTGTCATTTCATCCACAACCTCATATACTGGCAAGTTTATCTTTCATTTACCACACGCAAGCTCAAAACCAGAACTTATCCTTATTTCTGGATGCACTGGAACTGGTAAAAGCACGTTTGGCATGACTTTAGCTTTAAATCGAGGTATTGTTAGATGTATTTCTACTGATTCAGTGAGACAAGTTTTGAGATCTTTCAGCAACAATACTGCTGTTCACCGTTCTTCTTACGGTGGAGTGGGAGATCCTGTTTTACAGTGGAGAGAGTGTTGTTCTGTCTTAGATTCTAGTATAGAAAATCTTGTTCAAGATTCTATTGCCCGTGGTAGTTCTTTGGTTCTAGAAGGTGTTCACATTGTACCTTCAAATCACCTGTTAGACCGTTGGACTGAAGCTGGAGGAGTTGCAATTGGCATCGTCCTTTCCATTAATGATCCTGAAGCACATAAGAATTTAATTTTCTCTCGAGGAGAAGCATCAAAGAAAGGCGCTGATCATCAAATTAAGGCTTTAGAACGCATCCGAACAATTCAAGAAGAAATGATTCGATTAGGGAAGGAGAATAATTGGCTTCAAATCGAGCGAAAAATAGAGCCTGATCCCATTGATGTCATACATAGTACTTTGGAGAGGAAAATTCGCTGATTTTAATGGAATGAATTGTGACTTTTTATTTTTCAAGAGAAATATTTTCTTGCTTTTTATTTTAACTTTTTAAATATTTTCAAGTAGTGTGTCTACACTCCCTGTCTTCTATAGTTAGTTTCAATATGTTGTAATTTAAATGATATTTCTAATAAAGACAAAAACCTGGGATTGGGGAGTATGCCCCTAAAGTGGTAACCTTGTGGAAATAGTTAATTAATCACCATCATATCAACAAATTTCTGAAAACAATCTCATATAAGTGCTCGAAATCGTCTTTCGAATCTTTTTTGTACCGTCTGAATTGTGGAGCGTTATTATCAGAGGTAGTTCTAACAAAACTAAATCGTCTGAGCAGGCAATTAAGTAATTTAACATGCCTAGCAACTGATTGCCTTCGTAATAATCGTTAGAGCAAAAAACGAGTGCGTCAATAGACGTACTTGAAATAACCGTAAATTGCGATTTAACGGGATTGAGCAATCAATCAAAATTATTACAATTTATCATGAAACCTCAACACAGGACAGCTGCAAAATCCTTTGTGACTCGTCAAGAATATAATAAATCTTCTAATATAAATAATAGAAGTGATGATTCGTCTGGTTTGTTTCATGACATCTCTTCTGGAAAGTTGAGGCTAAATTCATTAGTAACGATATTTATGGCTATTGTTTGTGTGATTTCGGTTGGATTTCTCACGTCATTTGTTTATTTACCAAAGGTAAGGAATATTTTGAGTTAAAGATTCTATTATCATGGTCTCTTTAGCACGATATTGCACAGTTGGGTCGGATACCTCAAAAGATAGATGAATCTCCTTCTGCTCCCTCCGCTCCTTCCGCAGCTGCGGAAGCTCATCCTCTTCCCGCAATTATTGAAACAACAAAGGCTCCAAATTTGAGAAAACCACCTTTAATTTCGGTCCCTCAACCTGTAAAGGGAGTTGAGAAACTTCCTATTAAACCTCCCCCATACCCTATTAAACTTCCTCCATCTCCTATTCAACTCCCAGCAGATGTATCAAATCAAAATGTCCCCAGCACTGATAAAAGCAGTCATGTAGTTACAAGGGATGTGAATAGCTTTGGCTTAGACTCTGCTTTGCTTATCATCGCTGCTAATCGTCCTCAATACCTCGATAGAACCTTATCACATGTCATAAAATATCATCCGAAGAAATCGTTACCAATAATTATCTCTCATGATGGTAATCATGAAGAAGTAAATCAAATTATCACAAAATATCAAACATTATTCCATCAAACATCTGACATTCTCTTTGATTCAATCCTCTTTCAACCAACACCATCAAATAAATATTATGAAAATGGATATTTCCGATTAGCTGATCATTTTAAATTTGCTATTAATACAATTTTCAATAATAAAAATGGATATACTAGTAATAATAAACAATATTTCTTTCAACGTATTATCATTCTTGAAGAAGATTTACAGATATCATCTGATTTTTATGAATATTTTGCATCATTATTCCCATTATTAGATAATCCTAACCAGCATTTATTAACAATATCAGCATGGAATGATAATGGTTTTAATAATTTAGTTAAAGATCCGAAACAAATCTATCGTTCTGATTTTTTCCCTGGTTTAGGATGGATGTTAACACGTTCATTATGGGAAAATGAATTATCTACTAAATGGCCACGTGCCTATTGGGATGATTGGTTACGTGAACCTAAAAACCGTCAAGGTAGACATATATTAAGACCAGAAATATCAAGAACATTACATTTTGGAACACATGGTGTTAGTAATGCACAATATTCCAATTATTTAAATACCATGAAATTAAATGATCAATTTATTGAATTTACTAAATTAGATCATTCTTATCTATTGGAAGAGAATTGGGATCGCGAATATCTGAATCATGTGAAGCAAGCTAAAGTTGTTACAATACATAATTATAATCAAATAATACAAGCGAATCCTAATATTCAAGAGGTTAAGATCTATTATAATAGTTTAGATGAGAATTCGTGGGAAGAAGATAGTTATAGAAAGATGTCTGAATGGTCAGGTGTTATGAATAATGTCAAAGCGGGTGTTCCAAGAACTGCTTATAAAAGTATTGTTAGTTTTTGGAAAGGAAATGTGAAAGTTCATTTAGTTTCAAAGAATTCTAAGTATTAAATCACCAGTGATGTCAGTAAAAACTTATGATATGATTGATTTTCTTTCTTAGTTTGATGATGTAAGTGAACTACTTCTTTACTAATAAAATTTGTTTATTTTATTAGTTTTATTCTATTGCTTTTTGAAAGATATCAATTGAGAGGCAATGATAACTATCTATATCTGCGACAATAAAACAAAAGTAAAGGAATTCAAAGGAGGGCGATAGAATGAGAAAAAACAACGAGGAGGAAATATCAATCACTGAGAAAAGAAAATGCTGAAAACAACAAAAACAAGAAGAAAAACAGTGAAAATCAAGATAAAAGGCGACAGTAAATTATGAATGAAAACCACAAACAAAACCATTATAAATACTCACAAAGATCAATAAAGAAGAAAGAAAAAAGAAAAATCCACTCAATTCAATTCACAACTATTTACAATAATATTAAATAAAATAATTTAATTGAATTTAATTTAATAATATAAATTAAATTCGTTTCAATTCTTTTAAAAAGAAACGAAATATTTGAAAATTAAAAATATCCGTCTGATATGGATAGCAGCCTTTACAGCAACGTTTCAATATTTTTATTAGGAAATTAACGATTATAAAGAAGAAAATCATAATAGTAATTCCACTTAATGCTAATACCCATACATGGAAAGCAATGATAAGACTAAGAAAGGCTGGAACAATAATTAATAAATATCTCGATTCATTAAAATATTGATTAAAGTCATTCTCAGAATATATACTTTGATCTTCATTACCCCATGCATAGATGGAATATAAACTCCACGCAAAGAATGAACCTTTATAACGATATTCTTCTGGTATCATACATTTTGCATGTTTAAAATGATGTATTAATGCTAATTTTTCGTGTTTTTCAATATAATCATAATAATTGGAATGTTCATTTTGTATATGTGTAATACGTTTTGAATGGATATTACATATATTCGATGGGAACCATGTCTTTGGTATAATATGACCACATTCAACACAATGATATGAATCTTTACGATTATCAAAATACCATTCACAGATTACTGATTGATATAAATGTAATGATTGTCCAATACCTTCATATAGATGTATATTATTATCACGACAATGTTGGGCAGTTAATAATATATTATGGATAGAACAATCAATATAGACATCAATACATTCTTCAAATAGAAAAAAGAAAAAACGAAAGACTAATAATGCAGTTAATGTACGATAACGTTCATCACTCATACCTTCATTATTACGTATTTCATTTAATATAGTAAAATAAGAGACAAATAATGATAATGCTATAAACACAGAAACGCGTTGTAATATCCAATATTTATTTACAGCTAGAAGAATATCATAGAAAATTTCTAGACCAATCACAAAATATAAAGAGTATGTATCACCGGATGGTGAACCAGAAGAAGTTGCACCATGATAGATCGTTGAAACAACAATTGCAATAAAAGTTGAATCATCCACTAATTGGAAAAATAAATACATAAAAGTTAATAATCGGAAACCTGGTGAAGTTAATATGTTTTGAATTAAATCCTTTGCTGGTGTTGATACTGCTGTATCATAGACCTCTTTACCTTGATCCATTTCTTTCCAGGTTCCATTTGTTGTGCCATCAGTACCTGACAGGACAGAGACATTTGATTCTTTGCGACCGCGACTCGAAGGATGGAGTGGATTGGAGGAATCGGGAATTTCACCAGATATTGGTCGAAAAGGTTGTGAGATAGGTCTTGTACATGATGCTAATTCCAAGTCTCTGTCATCTTTAGGTTTGGGAATAAATCTCTCGAAGACATAGATACGATTATCATGCAAGATGAAAGAGAGAATCTTCGTCATTGATACACTATCATCAACTAACATTCTTTGATATTCTAAGAGTAGAGTGTTTTGGTTGTTCAAAGTCATAACATTGGACTTATTTGCCTTCATGAAAGCTGTATGAGCTTTATTCATCTCATCAGTCAAAAATGATGTACTTCTAGTAATCCCCATTCTTTAAGACCTTTCTTTATGTCTTTCTTTCTTTCTTTCTTTATTTTCGCTATTAATTTGTGAGTTCTCACTTCGTCTCAAATAAATACTTCTCTCTTAATAATATTATGATCACTAAAGGATCTAATTCTTGTTCATTCGCGAGTAAGATGGGAAATTAAAGATTAAAAAAGATCTTCTTGTTGAACTCACTTCGAAGTTTCGAGATTTACAACTTTCGTATTTTCGTACTTTCGTATTTTCGAGTGAATGCAGAACAAGCAGGAAAGCGTTACAAACCGTTTCGAGAAACGTTTTGGAAACATGTTCGATCATATGAAATAAAAACTGATTATTCATGAAACAGTTCATAGTTTAAGAAATGTAATGAAACAAAAGTTGGATTAAATTCAAAAATTAATTGCAACCAGCAATTTAAATTTAAACGAATTGAATCTTACTAATAAAGATAAAGATAAACAAAAGCAACTTTTTGAAGATGAACCGAATTCTATTACAAACTTGTACCTTCTGTGATAAGGATGACTTGGAATATATGAGATCTGATGTTCGATGGATTGAAAGTAGAGCTGAAAAATTAACTTATGAAGAAAGAACAGCTTTATCAAAGCTTGTTTTCAACTTACATGAGATGAATGTTGACATGATTGATGAAAGTTTTATAATGAGACTGATGGGAGAATGTTTTGATCGCCATTATCTAAAGTGTTTAGCACAAGAAAAGCGTAAACATGATATTAAAGCAATTTTTATCGCAACAGTAGTGAGAGAACTCATTCTTCGAGAGGAAACCTCCGAGGCAATGATTGAGGCAAGACAAAGCTTCTTTAATAATTTTCCATTTTTGGCTGAACAAGAAGGAACAAATACCGAATTAACATGGTTAAATCGTTTTGCGAGAGGTTTAAAGTATTTAACAAGAGTATTAACACCTGCTGGGAATAAGCAGACCTATCTGAATGTTGGAGCAAACTTAGAAGGATCATCTGTTTTTACTGAATATATTACAGGTGGATCAAATCGCCCAGAAACACAAAGAAGAGTTGATATCTATGTTGAAGTCACTGAAGTTATTCCAAAGAAGCGAACGTGTAAGACTCCTCGTAAGAATCCTCCAAAGAAGTTAGAAATTCCAGGTGTGAAGCGAGGAAGAGGACGTCCTCGCAAGAATCCTTTATCAGTTATTCCAATTACTCCTTCTTCTGTCTGCACATCAAACTATAATTCAATGCTTACACCAGAAAGCATATATACGCCGTATGGAAATCGTCAACCAAGTCCATACACCTTCGATGACTACCAGGAAGGTTATGCGTATGGGAAAAATCAACAATATGCTCACTCTGCTTCTTCAGATGCTACAAGTATGGAATTTGAAGATTCTATGTTCGATTTCGAGCTCTTAGATGAAAATGACTTCCAGGAATTTGTTGATATCATGGGGATGGACGATTAAATTCACGTCACAGAGTTAATTATCAAACAGCATTTAGAATTCAATAGCAAATCCAATCCGACCATAAGAGCCTCAATGAATGGTTCAAATTGTTTTAATTTCCTTCGATGGACACCTGATTAATTCCTCAAAGTATCCCATCTATTTTTAAATTCTCTACTGACGTCATTCATTTTATCTTGTATATGGTTACAACTATAGGGCATACACTCATTTCGCCACCTAATCTCATCTTTTTGTATTTATTATAAATAGCATTTTTATCGCAACATATTGAAACCTAAATCTGTATAATACTGGAAGTGTAAGCTTAGACACACGACTTGAACATATTAAAAAGTTAAAATAAAAAATCACATCAACATCAACAATAAACTTTCCTCTCCACTACTAGATATGACATCGATGGATAAAACCTCGGAGATATATACATATTCCTTTAAGGTCAAGGTTATGTAGTGAAATATATTCGCCTCTGTTTGATTTTTGCACTCACATAGATGCGTTGATGATTCTTTTACAATAACTCAAATCGAATGGAGGTACTCGATCCAGCATAGATACGTTACACATTGATTTAAAGCGTAATTTACGGATATTTAAAGTGCGTCTATTTACGCAGAATTTGATGTGAAGAAGATGAACAGTCTAATAATAGTTGTATTTGCTATAACAATCTGTTATGGATATGAATACAG
>VKHI01000835.1:0-12379 GCA_015145745.1 Poterioochromonas sp. DS
GAAAAGGGGTATGAGGAAAAAAAATATATTTTTTTTTTTCTTTTTAAAACAAAAAAAAATCTTTTATTATTAAAAGAAAATGGGGGGGGTCTTATTTTAAAACGCGCCATCCCCCCCCCCCCCCCCCCCCCCTACTCTCCTCCCAAACAGAAGTTGGGTTTTTTTCCCTGTTGAGTTCGTGACCACAGAAAATTCTTTCTATACTATAATTACCCAATATCCCATACAACATACATGGAGCTTCGTCTGTTTTCCATTTCTACCATATCGAACCCGTTCGTCTCTTGATCCCCTTTCTTATTTTTACTTCGATTTTTTATTTTTATTTTTTTTTTAGAAGGAAAACTGAAGTAAAATTTTTAGTTACTCCAACCGTGACCTCAACAGTTATTGGATCCTCAGCAGCTTCTAAACCTTCCACTTAGCTTACTCAACTTTTCGTCGATACTATAATTCCAAATTCCAAAAGACTCTGTTTAGACACAAAGACAGAAAAAATTCTACAGATGGTATTCTCTATCTAAACTTTCTCAATTTCTACATCTAAAAATTATTTTAGATCCTATAAAATTCTTTTTCTCAAATAACGGAGAATCAATCATATAAGAAAGAAAGGCATGAGTTTAATGATTCCATTTTGGTTAAGATTCGTTGATAGCTCAATCATTTTATTTCTCATCGTTTCATTGCTTGAAGGTAATATGATTGAATGAAGACTAACAAAGAAACAACGAAAAACACAAAGCTAAGGGAAATAAGGAAACAATCTTAGAGTAAAATCTTAGAGCAAAGAATGAAATAAACGGATGAAAACAAGGAAGAAATGGCAAAAAAGTCGAGAGGATAAAAAGAGGTTTGAAGTGGCTAAGAAAGAGGGAAAAGAGGATTATTGATGTCGAAGGAATAGTATAAAACAGCTTGATGATGTCTCAATACTAGTAATCAGGTTTGTTCGTCTAATAATTTAAACATCTCAGAGACAGCAGATTGATCATAAAGAGTTGTTGCAGTTCCTTTAGGTATTGGACCTTTCTTCACTCGAAACGTTCCATTTTCTTCTTCTAAAAACTTCCTTTTCTCTCCTTCTCCTTCATCTTGAGGGAAAGGATTTGAAACAGAAACTTCATTTGTTTTAATATTCACCCACATTTTCACACCACCATGGATATCTTCTCTCCAGTCTCCTCGAACTTTGCTCACGACAGATGCTTCGTTGTTGTTATTATTCTTATTATTACTGGTAAAGTCTAGAAATTGAAATTTGGCAATTTTTTGTAAAGTACTTGTAGTAGTTGCAGTTTTTGAAGTTAGGTTAGGTGAGGTATGAGGGATAGAAGTTGTTGTTGGTTCAGTGATGATGCTTTTGACACTATTTCTCTTAACTATGGAACTGCGAGGTCTGCTAAGAGTAGCATAGTCACCCACAATAACTCCTTCAGCGATCTCAGATAATCGTCTTTTTCTCTCTAGAAACTGTTCTTCAATATCTCCTGTTGGTTGATCATTAAGAGGTAATATCTTTCTTGGAGATAAGATGTTATTCTTAGAAGCTGTTGAAGGACGGCTGAGACCAGACTCAAGAGAATGTCTTCTTTGTGGCTTCTCAGGGGTTCCTACTGTGCAGTTTGGCTTTGTGGCTTCACAGCTTGACGTAGGTCTAAAGAAGATTCAATAAATCGAATGAGTTTCATCATCCATCAGTATTGCAAGATATCTCTCTTACCGACTAAAATACTTGTTAATCTTCTCCATTTCTTTCAACAACACTAACTAAAGATATGTTTGGTGCAAATCTAATTCCAATAGTGGATGTAACAGATGTTACACTGTATTCTCAAACTGTGTCAGTATTTACCTTTAAACGAAGTATCCGTTGCGAAGTAATCTCATAATTTTACGTCATATGAACAGTCTTGCTCTTTTCTTTAGACATTATTTATCATACTAATCCACTACAATTAGAAGAGAAAAAAATGGTTTAAATTCGTCATGCGAGTCAATTTGTAATAAGTCAAGCTTAGAGGATATCTGGAAAACGAAATTTTTAATACTTACAACTTACAACATCGCACAAGGACAACAAATGGAACATCGGGTAAATAAAAAACATAATCTCTTACTTAAACTGATTAGAAACCTTTAACTTGGGAACATTTGCTAGCTTTTGCTAGCTAGCATGCTTAATACCAGGGCATCGAATAATCAAGAAATATTCTTTAGACAGCTGGCCTCTCTCTGTATTCTAACACATACTATTATTCAACTCGACATAACAATTCTTCCAACCGAGGCATACAATTCATGACAGTCGCTTCGATTTTAATATAATCCTTGAAATATTACCAAGAACTTGAAACCCTTCAATCTTAAGTTTTAACCTTTTAAAAATTAAAGATCGAAAATTTTAAAATTCGTGAATTTTGAAACGATAGAAGGTTTTCATACGCTGTCAGTTGTTCTTTTGATGAAAGAATAAGAGTAATTTGACAAATTAGTTCTATCATATCCTGTCACATCTCCAATATCTAAAGTGATTCGATGATGATCAGGAAGACCTGATGTATCCTTTAGGTTGGGAAAAGAGATTAGAGGTAAATCATAAATACCGTGTAACCCTAATACCATGTAATTTTGGAGAAAGTGTAATCATTAATTCTTCTAAATGATTCAAATTTGTCTTGGAGTGTAACTGTTTCAGATATGCTATTGAAGGAATTGATGTATGAATGAGCTTAATGCCTTTAATGGAATGACTATGATCTAAACTCTCTGTATCAGAACAGTCTAACTGCTTACTCTCAGGAGATCGAATCTTGATGAATAGGTATCTATTAGATTCCTCTTCATTTCGAAATAGTAACTAATTTGTTTCTAACCTTATCGTAATAATTATGATCTATTATATTGTAAAGATCGAGTAGAATTAAGGAGAAAATATATATCGATTCAAATGTTGCTTTGAAGTATTTAAGAAATAATGATAGTCATCATGAGTTGAAAAGATTTGTATGTAATGAATTATCTTTTTACAATTCAGCACTACTGGCAAAAATTCCAAAGACTTTCCTTTATAATTCTTTGATTTATTCGTAAATTATGAAGGAAATCCTTTATTAACAAAAATCTTTTACTCTCATTTGGTCTTTGGCTTTTTCCTTGACTTCATCGTCCATTTTTCTTTGGTAGTTTCCTGAATTTGCTGCTTCTGGTGTCTCAATCTCATAGATCAAAGGGATTTTATTTCGTGTTTAAAGTAGGACTAATTTTCCTCCAGTATAACTTGCAAGAGTAGCAACATCAAATTTCACATACCAAAAATGTCACCTATAAATTTATGTTTCCTGGTTTTATTTTTAATTTTATCTATTCTCAACTCTGTCCAAGCTTCAACGAATCAAACAAAAGCTATATGCTATTCAGGTAAAGAAGATTTCACCGATTGATCTTTGCAACTTCATATATATCCCTATCCGACCTTCTACTTCACAGGATCAAATCTTTATCAACTTCTCACTCAAGATTGTAATGATAAAGATTCATCATATACTGGTGAATGGTTTTGTGCGAAAATGGAAGTAAGTGAAATTCCTTTCTTCTTTCTTTTTCAGTTTTTTTTCATATCTTTCTTTCTTCATATGATATCCTGATAAAATAGGTTTGTGAAAATTTTATATCCTCTGAGAGGACTTGTATTGTAACCCGAGGATGTGCGACGGCTCAAGAATGTTCGTCGGGTTCTGGTTTTTATAGTAACCAAAATATTCAGGTAATTCATACATGTATTTACATATCAAAACAATTTGTGAATCTTTAATTACTATTAGGTGAATGGTCAGAATCCTGGAGGAATGACCGTCACAGTAACTTGCTGCTCCGCGTATAATTTCCCATCAGATGATACCATTGCATTGGATTATAGTAATATTTGTAACTCTGCTTCTTCTAATATAGTTATGTCAGTATTTGCCTTATTTGCTGTCTTTGTCTTTACATTTATGAATATATAAGAAAGCAAAGTAACATGATTTATTTATAATATTTCATTGGGAGAATAGAAGTTATGGTTGGCTTTGGATGAGTTTAGGATTGTTTGATACTTTGGTTTCGTATTTTTTCTGTCTCATGGCTTTCGCATGGTCTGAAGTTAAAGTAATATCAGAATCTTTTTCCTCAGGAGAGTTGTTCAACTGTGATAGAATACTTGATGTATCCTTAAATGTGTGTCTCATTTCAGAGGCAAAGTTGTTTGACTAATTTGAAATTTACGATTTATACTTATCGATTAAGCGCAAAGAATACAGAAGAGGAAAGGGATGATGTGCGTATGAAAATATAATCGGGGATAGCTGGAGTTCTCTCCTATTAATCTTTTTCTACTGTAGGTTCGGGTAGAGGGGTAAAAGGAAGAACATCTGTCGTGGTGATTAACTTCTCTAGCTCTTCCTTACAGTTAATTGGAGAATTTTTCACCTCTGAATTCACCGTTAATACTAATAAATACGAGGAGAGCGATGATCGATCAGGATAGTTATCTAATATAATTTTAGCCTGCTCACTTCGCCATAATGCCAGCTCCAATGCACGAACTTTGGTGAATTCATCTCCCATTAATGCAATTAAGAGATTCAACATCAATACCATCATTAGAAGCAAGAAGATGACAATTAAAAAGCTTGCAATGATTGGTGAAGCTGTATCGCTGTAATCATCACCAACATTCTGTCCTAACATGTATAGGAAAGTATGGAAGAAAGCTTTGGGGATCGTGCCAAATGGCAGATTTGGGTGTTGCTTGGATAATAGCCAGAAAGCTTGAGCAAATCCTGTCAACACACAAAAGAGGACAAGCAAGAACGCTTTGATCATTGAAGCGATTCTTAAGATCATCGCAACTGTAAGCAGAAGACAACAGAAGTTGAGAAAGTCAAAAACACAGCAATAAGTCAATCACTCTTACCTAATGGTCCTGTACTGGAATAAGGTCGAAGGAAGTAGAGTAGTTTACACCATAAGAATACGGCTGTCAATGCTAGAAAGGTCTTCCCTACATCAGTGTCATTGGCGTAGACCAATCGTAGTATCAATCCTACACAGCCAGTAACAACAATTATGAAGTCTACAGTATTCCATAGATCAGAGAAATGTAGCAGCAAACTTCCAATCCTTGTCAAAGAAATATCAGCGGAGGAGGAAGACATCATCGCCCGTCTTCGTACTTGAATAAAAGTCATTTGGCGATATTCTTCATATCCATAGATAAGAAATCCTACCAAACAAAGACACGATAAAAACACGAGTCCAGGATAATCATGGTAATAACTACTTTCTGAACTGTGAGAGGAAGGTGAGAAGAACGTTACAACACAGAATAACGCAGTAAAGAAGAGAAACTTTAAAAAAGATATTGTATGAGCACTTCTTCCACGTATTTGCCAATAATATTGTAATAAATGAATACCTGCAGGTGAATTAAAGATCTCCACATTCTTGTTGCATTGATCACTAGCATGTAAGAACTTTTCTAAATATTCATGAACTTTCCCACATTCTCTAATCGGTAACATCATACAGGTAACTGGTTGCGCCTCCATGGTAATTCTGAATAAACGACGATATTCTTCCATTATCCAGAAGAGGCAACTATCTACCTGCTTTAAGAAACGGTTGAACCATGCCAAAGGTGAAAAGGAATGAGGAACAACATCCGTGGCTCTAGTCGAGAGTCCTGCGTACAGCCACCTGCGACCTGTCGCTTCCCTCATCCTCGGTGTAATAGGGGTAGGGGGCGAAATGGAGGTTGGACCGACGTCATTGATGGTATCGAGTGATAATCTCAAGGAAGAAGAAGATGCTGCCAGCGGCAACGAAGGTGTTGGCGTACTCTGAGGAGAGGGGGCAGAAGAAGAAGAAGTCATCCAAGTCTTATCATAGTAGTTTACTCGTTGTATCGCTCCATAATACTCATACAAACGATCAGAGGGAAAATATCGTAAATGAATGATTCCCTTCATTAAACTCTTATCACAGCGTATCAATCTCAACGAGCAAATGAACTCGATGAACTGTAAAGGATGATGCTGATACAGTTGCTCCAATGCTTCCATCGGAAATAGATAAGAAGAATGATAATAACGTTGCATTAACATGTTATCCATATCTTCATTTAATCGTTCAATCCAGCTTAAGAGTATTGAGCGGACACAAGCCATGTTATGTTGTTTAATCGCTAATGATAATAAATCATAATTTATTTCTTCCTCTTTATGAGGTTGAATGATCGGGAGGGTGAGAGAAAGATACTTCCAAAACTTAATTAAAAAATCTGGACGGTGATGAAGGACAGCTAATGTAAATAAATGGGAATTCTCAATAAATATCATTGAATCGTATAGTTTCACATAGCTTGTGATATTGGGCCAATCACCTTTATTATCCATTAAATCTAATTCGAAAGCATTTGTCACCATTTCTCTTAATGGCATAAATGAATACTGATATAATGAATCTTCCCATACTATTGTTACTCCATCATCATCGCCACTTAAAATCACTGGGTGCTTCTTCCCTAATGGAATATATACCTTGATCGTACAAACACGGTTTTTGTGACCATATAATGTTTGTATCTTCTCTCCTCTCATATTCCAAATATGAATAAGACAATCAATACTTCCTGTAACGATTAAAGCGCCTTCGTCTTGATTACCGTACGGTGGTGTGTAGATAGCTAACGCAGTAATGCTGTCTTTATGAGCATCTCTTTTGTGAACTAAAACCTCTTTCGTTCGCATATCGTGTATGGCGAAAGAACCATCGTAACTGCAGGTAATAACCGCTGAACGAGGATTTTCTGGAGCTGCATAATGAGTGTTTGGGTCATAAATTGCAGTTGCGAAAACATAGTTTGTATGAACCGGTTGAAACTCATAGAGCAGCTCCAATGTCTCTAGTTTCCACAATTTTGTTGTCATATCATACGATCCAGTCACAAAGAGAGGATCTTCATCTTTACTCACTGGATGATGAATGACTATTGAACGAATATTGTGTGCGTGTGCGTTCGGGATCTCAGCAATCAAATGAGGGGTGGTATTAGACAATCCTTTACACAAGCCAAGGAAATCCCAAATCTTAATACTCTTTCCTCCCCCTCCAGAGATAAGACAAGAAAGACCAAGATTTACCTTTCCGTTAGTTATCTTTGTCGTTCTAAGCTGCTGAAAATCACGATCTCTGCCATACCTGTTAGGGTCATAGATATCGATAGTTAATATCATTGGTTCGCCTGTAAATAAAGTTCGTTCATGATGTGTTGATGGAGATTCACCTGCTTGAATCTTAAATTTCCAGACCACAATATTTCCATTTCCATCTGCTGAAACCATGAGAGGAACATCAATTTCACTCGGGCGATTAGAGTCGGGAGCAGGAACGAAAATTCGACCATCATTGATTCTTTTATCATGATACTTTGCGGTGATAAGAGGTTGAGAGATGACACTAATCTTTTCGTCATATGCAAATATCTTAAACCACGAATCAACCGAACCAATCAATACTTGTGGAAGTTGATCTTGAATATCACATGCAAAGGAAGGTGGTGGAGTGTACACTTCGATAGTAGTAACATCACCTGTGAGAAATCTTCTCGTGCGTGATGTTCGTCGAAGATCCCACATCAAGAAGCCAGGAGTTACTGCGGAGATTGCAATAATGCCATCCATCGAAGATAATAAGGCGAGATTCGAAAGCTTCGAAGGACAGGAAATGGTCCTGATTGGATGTCCGGTGAAGAGATCCCATAATATGAGCTTCTTATCATCTGATACTGACAAGACGATAGGAGGGCTACCGTCACCGTCTTGGTCATAAACTCGGATAGCATTCACTTGTGCTTCATGTCCCTCTAAAATGCGGATTCTTTTGCGAGTCTCAAAGTCCCAAACTATTATGGTCTTATCTAAAGACCCAGTAAAAAGGAGTGCGGTTGCATCCATAGGATTTACACCTTCTCCACATGGGACATGAACCGTTAGAGCAGTGATGCTCTTTGTATGACCTCTTTCAAACATACTCTCTGGTTTACTGTTATTGCTTGTCACTTGATGATCTGATGGAGAATCAAGATCATCTTTTGCTCCATTAGATTTCCATACAAACATTCGTTTATCCCATCCAACAGAAACAATCCTTGCTTGATCGACCACGCTAGTAGAGGCAACAATCCCGAGAGCGAGGATTAAGTCCGAGTGGAGAGATTTAAAGTCTGCAAGTGGTTGGTCATTTAAAGACGATCCCTTGAGTTTAAAGATCGCAATCTTCTGGTCGGTTGTTCCCACTGCTAAAAGCCCGGTCTTTTCACAGACGGCAAGGCAGAGAACCTTGCTTTTTCTCTCATATGTCGTAAGTAACTCTTTCTTTCGATAATCCCATATTTTCACTTTACAATCTTCACTTCCAGTAATGATAAGAGTTGTGTTGTGAGAATGGTAGTGAACAATTGATTTTATCGCTCCTGTGTGAGATGGTCCACCTGTGAGTAATTGTCCGCGGAAAGCATCACAAAGTCTCACTTCTCCTGTTTTTGAACCAGTCACAACGATAGTGTTCGAAGCTTTCCCACCTTTCCCTGAGAAATTTGAGAAAAGATTGACTTCAAACGAATCGATAGCAGTGATATCAGAAGCATGGAAATCTTCAGGATTAAACTGTGCGGAGTAGTTCTTGATAAACGATCCTTCGACAATAATAATTAGGTAAGACGAGCTAAGATTATCGTCGAAAACTTACCTTCAGTATCATCAATTGGTGTTATCATAGGAGAAGTTACAGAACTTGTACTTCGCCCAACAGAAGTCAACGAGACTCCAGCGTTCGAGCTAAAGCTAACACTTCTCTGAGCATTGTTATGTTTACCTGGACTCAGCATATTTCAAAAGAGGAAAACTTTTCTTCTCAATTAAATAATAATTTTATTCAAAGTCTTTCTGAATTCAGTGATGGTTGATTGTTTCTTTATATTCTTAATATCCCTGTTGAGCAACCAGACAAGATACCCTTCACCTCTCCTCTCTATAAACAAATCTTCTCTCTTTATTTTCATTTTCTGCAATTTGGCACGATATCCAAGCTTCAAAGAAGAGTATGGTAAAATTATGCGAATGGTGAACTCCGCAAAGCAAATGATTTATGTGAGAAAATGGACTGGACTGGCAGTATTGGGATTAATTATGAAGGAGGAAAGATTATTGATCATATCTTAAGATATCATCAATGTCTTGCTTATGCTAATCTACAAATTGTTATGGATAAACCCTATACGGAAGACAAAAGTAAGCAAAGAATTGCAAATGATAGTCTGAGGTTTATGGGAAGAAGCGAGAAACAATTTGATCCAAACTGTGATGAAAGAATCAAAAGTACTCTGTTGAAAGTTCTGAAAATAGTTAGGGAGAGATTTTCTTCAGATATTTTGATTGTTTTTCAAATTGCGAGAGGAAAATCAGCTACTGACACTATCGACACAATAGTTACGCCGCTCCTTCATCAGCTTCAACTGAAAAACTATCGATTTGTCATAGGATATCGATCAAGTAATTACTACTGTCATGAAAGCGAGGAAAGCTTTGTCTTTATAAACATTGGAATGTTTGCAGTGCTGTCGGAAGGGACGAAAATATCTTCAGATACAGAAGACCTGTTAGTTGGAGAAATATGTAATCCCGTCTTAACACAAGGAATTAGCGGTTATTCGGAAACAGATGGGTTTGTCTTTGATTCGTTGGGGAAAAGAGAGTTCTCAGATGAAAGGAATCTTCTTGGTAGTGTTGAAGGATTAACAAGACTACTTTTGTATGGGATTGCGGATGAAATGCCTTTTGTTCTCCCAGATCATTATGCTTGGCATCATGTAAGGGAATTAGTGTAAAAAATAGTATATGAATGTTATAAATACTTCGCTACTAGATTCTGTAATTGTTTTTTCAGTTTGATAATGTCTTTTCCCGTTTTAGTATTCCTCTAATTTTTTTTTAAAAAAAATATTTTTCTCTATCTCTTGCTCTATCTGACAAAAAGATTAAGAATAAATATTTCGGGTCAAATGAACTAACTACTCGGTCCTGGAATAATCGGTACGTTATCGATGTTATCGGTGATGTTATCGGCGAGTGTAGTTGCATTCTTCACTCATTTGAACGAAAGAGATACACTCAATCCACAGCAAGACCAATAGACATATATCTCTCCATTGAATCCTTCAGATTATTTCAGATATGAGTTCACATCATGCATGGTTACAAGAGAAATTTCTTCTTCAAGAGAGAAAGACAAATGTTAGTACAGAGATTCGAGCAGGTTTAGCAACTTTTTTAACAATGTGTTATATTCTTCTGGTAAATCCTCAATTACTTGCAAAAGTTACTGGTGAAAATCCAGAAACGATTGTTGTAAGTACTGCTTTATCAAGTGCAGTTGGTTGTATTGCTACAGGGTATTTTGGGTAAGTTATCATGAAAGTCTTCTAACGTCGCATTACAACAAATTTCTTCCTCAGAAACATGCCTTTTGGCTTGGCACCTGGTATTGGGTTATCTACATATCTTGCCTATGGTCTTATGATGGGTCAAGGACTTACGAAGACTGAAGCCTTCACCTCTGTAAGAACTTCTGATTCTTCCCATATATAATGATGATATTCTCACAAACTCTTTTGATAGTGTTTTATCGCCAGTGTTATCTTATTAATCTTCTCAATCACCGGTTTTTCATATCTTCTTATGAGGTTTATTCCTAGATCTGTGAAGTTAGCGACCATTGTTGGTATGGGTATGCAGATTGCTCTCGTAGGAATGACATCGGTCAAATTAGTTGTACCAAATAAAGATACTATTGTTGGATTAGGTGATATATCTAATTATCAAATCTGGTTAGCTTTCTCAGGATTAATTATCATCGGATCACTTTTATTCCATCAGATTGAAGGAGCTATTCTTATTGGCATCTTAATTATGACATTTGCTACGTGGTATGCTGAGAACTCTTTCCCAACACAAATCATTGATTTCCCTAATTTAACAATTACCCCTAGTAACTTTATTGATTTCACTAATTATGATATCTCAAAATGTTTTGCTGGAATTGCTGCTTTCTTATTAATTGGATTAATTGACGTTAGTGGAATTATTTTTGGTATGTCTTCTTTAGCAAATATTACGAAAGAAGATGGATCAATCCCTGGTTCTACTGAAACATTTGCTGCTGTTTCGATCGCTTCAATGTTCTCCGCTGTGACTGGTGGTACTCCTCTTATTGTTTATGTTGAATCTGCTACAGGTATCAAGGAAGGTGGTCGAACTGGATTAACGGCGATCTTTGTTGGGATCTTCTTCTTTTTAGCAATTTTCATTGCACCTGTCTTAGGATCTATCCCTTTGACTGCCACAGCTCCTGTTGCAATTTTAATAGGTGCGATGATGATGTCACAGGCAGAGGAAATTGACTGGGAGAATATGAGTGATGCTATTCCTGCTTTCTTAACTTTATCTATCATGCCTTTTACCTTCTCCATTACTAACGGCATTGTCTTTGGACTGATCGCCGCGATGTTATTCTATATTACCACAGGAAAGGCATTTAGTGATTTGAAGGAGCTGTTCGGTGGGAGGAGTGAAGGAGGTTCAGAAGCTGAGCTCGCACGATTACAGCCACAGAGTGGAAATCATCAAGATAACCATCACTATGTAGACACTGGAAGGTTCGTTGATAGTGAGCCGTTTGTGCGTGCTCCGAGCTTGATTCTGGCGAAGGCAGAAGCGGATGCTGTGAGAAAAGCAAGAGGAATGAGTGTTGATGAACGAGAAACTAACCATGGCCATAATCACTCTCATCCTCACCATCCTCATCAAACCAAAGCGACAGGGCTTGTGCAAGGAGAGTCGAAGTTCAACTACGTATAGATAATCTTTCAGTAGATTAAATTGGGGAAAGAGTTTTTATTTTTGTCTCGATCGCCTCGATATTTTCTTTTAAGTTTAATTTTTCTCTATTTCACTTTTCCCCGCCATTCGAAAGTATTTTTGAGTTCTTTAGTTCTCTACTTCGAATTATTCAGAGAATTCAAGACATTTACCGAGCCTTGGACCAATGAAGCTGAAGCAGATCTTCTTGATACAGGCTTGTCCTAATGATGAGCGTGGGCAAGGCCACCAGCGCGATTCAAGTAGTGGTGATGTCTTGGTTGTCCTTGTTGCTTATCCTCGGATATTTGTTGAATCTTTAGTTTTGCCTCTTGAAGAACAAGATATTTACATATATCGGATAATGTGATAACCCCAAGAGGCTCTCCTTTAAGAGAAACAACATGCGCACAATTGCACTT
>VKHI01000837.1:0-12357 GCA_015145745.1 Poterioochromonas sp. DS
TTGCTGTATTATAGCATGTATCTTTATTCGTTTGTATTTTGGTCGGCTTTTGATCTGCTGGCCATCAAATGAGCCGCAGAAAGAGGCCTTTGTTTCCAATGCCTGAGGCAAACTTAACGGACATCTTTGCTCTGCGAAGTTGTTACAACAATCCTTCACAATATACGACCTGATTTCCCCTTTAGTGATTGTAGTTTAGATAGATTTGATGACATTTTATGATTTAGATAAGTAGTTTAGATGAGATAGATTATATTTACCCTCTCGGTATCATTAAATATCTCATGATTGAAGTAATTTAATTTAGTAAGTTCGAATCTTGTTCCAGAAAGAATGAACACAAAGACGCGGAATGATTGATGTAAAAGCAACCACTTATCCACATTTACAAACTACCAGATATAACAATAATTTTCTTTTGCATTGTTGTGTGGTGCTCTTTTTTTGAGAATCGGAGTCCAACAATACCGAAGATGAAAGGATTATTTTACATTGATTGATCAAAATATCGAGTCGTTCTGAAAGAAAGGACCAATTCAGAGAGTACGGTAGACAATACATTTCTGTCTCATAAAAGAGCCGAGATCAATAAAAACTCGTTTAAATTGAGACTTAGAAAAAGGGTGTCGATGTTTAGTCTAGTACAATAAATACTCCAATGTGTTTCAAAACTATGAACGCGTTTTAAAACTCTGCCGAAGTAGTACAACGCAAACTTGAGTGAGTGAGAGAGTGTGTATTCTCATCATCCAACAATAATTTCTACGAAACTACAGAACTACGATACTAAGAAATTAGGAGACGAGGAAACTAGAATATTGCAATCTCATGATACATTCAACGATATGCTCTCCTATACACGAAAACACGAAAAAGGAAAGAGACTTTGAAATATTTGAAGGTTGATTTTCGAGTAGATGACATAATTTATTGTCACCTTTTGGTTTTAATATGCTCTTCGCGATTTTTGTTGGTTTTGTCTTCATGATTCTTGTGGGAAGGGTTCATGCTTAGACTCAAACTAGTTTACCAGAAAAATTGCACTCAGGAGTATCATCTGACTTATCTGGTACTTATTTAACCGCTGTAGCGATAAGTGGTCCGATATACTTCAGATACTTTTGTAGTGATATCAGTGCTGAGTGAAGGATTGTGGCCGACAAACAACATTACCGATCCTTTAGCTTGGAAGTTGACGTATGAAAGTAAAACATATATTTATGAGATTGTCTTTGGTGCAACAGGCTTTTATGCTGGTTATTTGAGCTCTCCTGGCTATGTGGTTCAATCAAATGATTATTGTTATAATTGGACTGTAAAAGGAAGTATATCTGATGATTACATCAATAGCAGTTGATTCGACAGGTTAATGTTCTTGTTACTACATATTCTGGTTTATATTTATCTCAAGATTCTGGTTCATCTTTTAATTGGATTTATCCTGCTCAGTTGGTCGAATGCGCAATGAATGGAAATACTACTTTAGCAGTATTTGCTGGTGCCCCCACTGGAAGTACCATGAATTATTATGATGTGTTTGGCCTATCTTCGCACTCTAACGTTGTCTCCCTTTCTTTAGTGGAAATGATTGCAGAGCCTGCCAACGACGACTCAGATGATGATACATTCAGTCTAGGGATCATTGCTGCGATTGTTATAGGTTCATTTGCCTTTTGTTGTATTATAGCATGTATCTTTATTCGTTTGTATTTTGGTCGGCTTTTGATCTGCTGGCCAGCAACTGAGCCTTTGTGTCCAAAGCATAAGCCTTTGATGTTACCTTTGCAAGATTGTTTTTGCCGCCACTTTCCATCTTATACGAACCTGATTCCCCTTTACTGATAGTAGGTTAGGTAGATTATTGATATGTTATTGTTTTAGTTATACGTTAGTAGTCCAGAATGTCCAACTTGCCCAAACTGGATACAAAAAATAGCTTTGTTTCTTCGAGTCTCTATGAGCTCAACCTGTCTTCTCTTCATTGTACATTTTTGCAATGCTAAATGATATAGAGTTTTTGAACCTTGGAAAAATAATGAAAGTTATTTAAATATTGAAATCCATTATAGAAATTATTGCAATTTTACTTCCTTGATCCAAGTGAAAGAAATTTTCAAGATATAGACAGCTATTGAATAAAGGAAGAATAGGAATAGAAGAAGTAGGAACTTTTTATTCATTGTGGGGGCTTTGAGGGTGGGTGAGGGCTAGTACCACGAAAGTTCGAAATTCCAAATTGTCAGAGTTCATAGTGGCTGAAGGGTGGAAAAAAAAGATGTGAGACAAGTGATTAGAAAGATCTTGAAGGATCTTTTGTTTCCATAATTTATTTACTATCTTTACTTTCAAATTAGCTGGATTATCAATGCTTTTCATTGTTATTTTCATATTGGTCACTCTTGTGGGAAGTGTTAATGGTCAGACTGAAACAAGTTTGCCAACTGCTCTTTATACAGCAGTATCATCGGACTCTTCGGGTTCTTATTTGACCGCTGTCGTCAACGATGGTCCGATTTACTACTCTGCCGATGGTGGAGTATCGTGGAAAATGTTCGATGCACCAAATCGGAAATACTTTGCGGTAGCCGCGAGCTCCACAGGTCAGTATGTGATGGCTGGGTCGTCCATTGCGACCCTAGTTTCATCAGATTATGGCGAGCACTTTATAACTGCTGCCAATATTACCAATTCGTATCATAGTGTGGCAGTTTCAGGTACGGGGCAATACATGGTTTCGATTGGAAATTATGGTGATCTTGACGCAATAAACTGTCTCTCATACTCTGATGACTATGGAGCGACATTTACTTCTGGGCTTGGTCCTGACACAAGTGAACCGACTCCCGCTGGTGTTGCGATTGATTCCTCTGGTATTGTCGGTGTACCCTCAAGGATTATGGGTATCAAACAACGTTCTGGACAAATCTTCTTGGAATTTAACATATGAAATTGATATTAAGATTTCTGTAATTGCTTTTGGCGGAACAAGCTTTTATGCTGCTTATGTAGACGTTCCACTTAACATAATTCGGTCAACTGATTTTGGCTATACCTGGACACAACAAGGCCTGTTAGCCGCGGATCCAATTTTTTCAATGTCAGTTGACTCCACTGGAGTTAATGTTCTTGGAGCTGCAGCTGGAGGTTTATATTTATCTCAGGATTCTGGTGAATCTTTTGAAAAGATTTATTCAGCGTATGTACCTGCCTGCGCCATGAATGCAAACACTACTTTAACAGTATTTGCAGCAGGAAGCAACTCACTTGAAATTGATGTATTTGTAGGAAATCCACGTAAGAGACTTTGATCTGTAAACTGATCGTTTTTGACTCTAACCTTATCGTTTTTTCTTTAGTTGAGATGGCTGCAGGCCCCAACGACTCAGATGACGCAATCACTCCGGGGATCATTGCAGCGATTGTTATAGGTTCGTTCGCTTTGTGCTGTGTTGTAGCATGTATTTTTATCCGTTTGTATTTTGGTCGACTTTTGATCTGCTGGCCAGCAAATGAGATGAAAGAGGCCTTTGTTTCCAAAGCTTAGCGGAAAGTCTGGTGTGTTTGCAACTACTTTCCATATCATACGTTCCAATATACCCTTTGGTTATTGTATTGTTTATATTTATTGATTTCACTTTTAATTGAGTAGAATTATGTAACTTGTAGTTGATCTTGTAGGGGTTTTCAATATAAAAAGAATGAGGATGATAAGAGAATGAATGATAATAAATAAATAAAATAGGGAAGTTACTTTAATTTATATGATACAATTCTAATAATTTTACAATTGTCTCGATTTGGTTCCATTCATATTGATCGATCTCATATTGATTTCTTGTTCTTTGAATGTACATGTATGCGAAATCTTCCAATGGATTGAAATTTATTGTAAGGAGCGAGAAATGAGACTGATTTTGGGGAACTACGAAACTACGAAACTACGAAACTACGAAACTACGAAACTAGAATAATCCCACTCTCCTAGGTGATCAGTGAGTAAGATAAGATACTATGGATTGGATACTTTTGATGAGGCTACCATCTAGGCAACCTCACAACGAACTATGGTTAAAACTTCTATTGATCACCTGATTTGATGCCATAATTTATTGCAAGTTCTTTTTTTTTTGTCTCTTGAGTTTCCTTGGATCACCAAATGTCGCTACTCTTCACTTTTGTTATTCTTTTTGTATTCTTGGCTTCCGAGGGAAGAGTTCATGCTCAGACGAAAACAAGTTTACCGAATGCCTTTTACACAGGATTATCCTCTGACTCAACTGGTTCTTACTTGACGGCTGTCGCTGATGTTGGCCCGATTTACTACTCTAATGATAGTGGAGTATCATGGAAGGTGTCCGATGCACCAAGAGATTATTACCTTGCAGTAGCAGCAAGCTCCACAGGTCAATATGTGATCGCAGGGTCGGACTCTAAAACCCTTGTTTCATCAGATTATGGTCAGCATTTTACAGCTGTTACCTCGAAAGCCGCCGAACATGTAGCAGTTTCGAGCACCGGACAATACATGGTTTCCAATACCGGAGGCTACACCTTTAGTCCAAACACCTGTCTATCGTATTCTAATAATTATGGAGCGTCATTTACGACGGGTCTAGGCCCTCCTAATTATAATAACAGAACCGCCTGTGGCGGTGTCGGAATCGATTCTTCAGGTACTTATGTTGTATTAGCAGTGGATTTTCAAGGTTTGTGGGTATCCAACAACGTTACGGATATATCATCATGGAAGTTGACATATGAAGCTGATACATATATTAAAGCTATTGCATTTGGTGGAACAAGCTTTTATGCCGGTTATTGGAGCATTCCTGGCTATCTCATTCAGTCACCTGATTATGGTTATACATGGATTTTAAAGAGTGCTTTAACTGCAAATTCCAATGCTATCCTTTCACTCGCAGTTGATTCCACAGGAGTAAATGTTCTTGTCGCTTCGTATATCGGTCTATATTTATCTCAAGATTCTGGTGATTCTTATGAGACGATTTATCCAACCAATTCGTATGTATGTGCAATGAATGGAAATACTACTTTAGCAATATGGACAGTCTCAGAGCCATCACATGATTTTGATGTGTATGTAGGAAATCCACGTAAGAAGTTTGTTGTAGTTCTACTTCTTTCTTAGTCTAACTCTTTTCTTCAGTGGAGATGACTGTAGCCTCTGCTCCCAACGATTCAGATGATGATGCTCTAAGTCCAGGGATCATTGCAGCGATTGCTGTAGGTTCATTCGCTTTGTGCTGTGTGATAGCATGTATTTTTATTCGCTTGTATTTTGGTCGGTTTCTGATCTGCTGGCCATCAAATGAGCCGCTGAAAGAGACTTTTCTTTCCAACGTTTAAGGCTTTCATGTTGTCGGAGTTATGTTAGCAACCACACTTTCTATCATATACGACCTGATTCCTCTTTAGTTATTGTAGTTTAGGTAGATTATTGACAATATTGTTTAGATGTAGCTAAGTGTTCCGGTGAGGTCCAGAAAGTCCAGCTTGTCCAACACCGGGTACTTTTGAATTGAAATTTCTCTTAAGTAATTATGCTTATTAGTCACTCTATCAACATAATTAGATGTCATGATTCCATAATACACAATGCTCATCATCAGTCCCAAAACCGTAAAACCATGGACCTTTCAGCGCTCCTTGCATGAACGATCCATGAAAGCTATCAAATCATCAACCGGACAACAAAGTAAGTAGAATTAAATTAGCGGGTGTAGTTCAATGTTGAATTAAATGAGTCTTACCCTCCATTAACCGTTTTTTGAAATTTCAGAAAACCGACCGTTTTCGTAACGAGTCGCCAGGTGTGGTCTGAATTCTTTGTTGATTAGTGAGTAGAAAGAGCTTGAATGCCTTTATTTGAACAGTTGTCATAATTTATTACCGCCTTTTCTTGGAATTCGTGGGAATACCAATGTCAATACTTTCTATTGTTGTTGTTTTTCTATTCATCACTCTTCTGGAACGAATTCATGCTCAAACTGAAACGAGGTTGCCTACTGCATTTTATAAAGCAGTATCCTCTGACACATCTGGTTCTTACTTGACGGCAGTCGTCGAAGATGGCCCGATTTACTACTCTGCTGATGGTGGAGTATCGTGGAAAATATCTGACGCACCGAATCCACATAGTTACTTTGCTGTGGCCGCGAGCTCTACTGGTCAGTATGTGATCGCAGGATCCTCCAGTGCGACCCTTGTTTCGTCAGATTACGGTCAGCATTTTACAACTGCTGCCGGTGTTCATAATTGGTATCATAGTGTGGGAGTTTCA
The DNA here is from genome assembly GCA_015145745.1 of Poterioochromonas sp. DS. Classification (NCBI taxonomy): domain Eukaryota; class Synurophyceae; order Ochromonadales; family Ochromonadaceae; genus Poterioochromonas; species Poterioochromonas sp. DS. Next base: position 6,302 of record VKHI01000837.1, read on the forward strand.
GGCACCGGTCAATACATGGTTTCCGTCGACAATTATGGTGTTCTTAATGCTATAAACTGTCTCTCGTATTCTAATGACTATGGTGCGACATTTACGTCAGGTCTTGGTCCTGACACTAACGTACCGACTCCCGCTGCTGTTGCGATTGATTCCTCTGGTACTTATGTGGTATTGTCGGTGTATCCTCAAGGATTATGGGTATCAAACAACGTTCTGAACAAATCTTCTTGGACGTTGACATATGAAATCGATGTTAAGATTTCTGTCATTGCATTTGGCGGAGCGACCTTTTATGCTGGCTATGTAGACTTTCCATTTAACATCATTAAATCAAATGATTATGGCTGTACCTGGACACAACAAGGACTGTTAGCTACGGATCCAATTTCTTCAATGGCAGTTGACTCCACTGGAGTTAATGTTCTTGTTGCAGCAGCTGGAGGTTTATATTTATCTCAGGATTCTGGTGAATCTTTTGAAAAGATTTATGCAGCGTATGTACCTGCCTGTACAATGAATGCAAACACAACTTCAACAGTATTTGCTGCAGGAAGCAGCTCACTTGAAATTGAAGTGCTTGTAGGAAATCCACGTAAGATGAAATCTCTCTTCTCTCTTTCTCTCTCTTTCTTACTTTATCTCTTTTCTTCAGTGGAGATGACAGTAGCATCTGATCCCAACGACTCAGACGATGATACAATCAGTCCAGAGATCATTACAGCGATTGCTGTAGGTTCATTCGGTTTGTGCTGTGTTATAGCATATATCTTTATTCGTTTATATTTTGGTCGGCTTTTGATTTGCTGGCCAGAAAATGAGCATAAGCTGATTATTGAGGAAAATAATGATATGGAGGAAGTCTTTATTTCCAAGGTTTAATATTATTTGAACGGAAAGTTGTCTGTGTTAGCAACAACTTTCCATAGTATACAATCCAATATAAGGGGTTGTTTATATAGATTTATTACTCTTTTAGTTAGTTTAGTTTAGTTTAGGTAGAATTGAAGTAATTTAATTTCGTTAGAAGTTTAAGTGTATTCAAGGAGAATGATTAAAATAACTTTCAAAGTTAGAAAAGAAAATTATGATTAGGTAAACTTTGTAAATGAGCAATATGATGCGTCTTAAGCCACTTATCAAAAACCCCTTGAAATTCATCTCCGTTATTGGTAGCTTCAGGTTTATCGGTGTAATTTTGTTTATAGTATAAATATTTCTCCAAACACTGTTTTGCCGATCCATTTTTGATATTGATTCAAGATAAGCTTGGAGTCAGCACGCGGGTATAAACCAGTGACTTGTTTCAACGAATCACCTTTTGAAGTATGATACTGAGAATCCCTTTTAAAGCTTGCTTATGGCATAGAACGCGATACCGATGAGTGGGATGAGTTTGGCAGGATTACTGGAGTAACCTGTGGGCTGATTGATTTGGAGAGTGTGCAACCTTTCTCTTTAAAAGGTTTCATTTTTTGTTGAGCAAAATCTGGACGAAGGAAATTATTAATTCCTTTGCAGGTCTTGAAAGAAAGTCACTGAAAGAGAGCTTTCTTTCCAAAACTTAAGACAATTTTAATGGAGTTTATGCGGTTCGAAGTTCACCCACTTTCCCTTACATCTCCCTTTTAGTTTTAGTAGGCTGGATAGAGTGTTGATTGATTTAGTTGGAGGAAATGGTTCGGTGAGTTCCAGCTTGTCCAACTTGTCCAAAATCGGATGTTTCCAATTGAAAATTCTCCTAATTAACTTAATCAGAGGTTTAAATAATTCCTTGAATATTTTCATTTGACATTCCAACTAAAATGAAATCAATCATCTAAATTGCTTCATACTACAAATTGATCAAATTAGAGAAACAGCTGTGAAGAGGAATGAAATCGCTCTCACACATCCTTCCTAGGCATGATGCATTCATAGCATATTTGCTATTATTTACGTACTCGTCACGACTTTTATTATTTTTGAATCTCACACAGTGTGAGATTTCATTAATTATTTTTTTAATAGACTCCCCAATCGCTCTAATACTTAGTCTTCCAAAATCACATGCAACCAGGAAGTACTCAAGGCCCATTTTCTCTTGTTTTATAAGTTTGAATCGTCTAATTTAGAAAACTACGCGGCTAGGAGACTACGATAGTAGGATATTAGGATATTAGGGTGCGTAGCTTTCTCATTGATCAGTGAGAAAGATCGATGCAAAAGATACTTTGGATTCCCCTATAACAAGCTGTGGCTCAGACTAGCTTTGAAGAAGAGATTTGTTGAAGCTTTTTGTTCGTAGATGCCATAATTTTGCCGCTTTTTTGTGAGTTCGATTGGATCACCAATGTCAATTGTTTTTTTAGTTTTCGTATTCATGGCTCTTGTGGGAAGAGTTCATGGTCAAAATAAAACGAGTTTACCTTCTGCTTGGTATCGTGGAGTTTCATCTGACTCTTCTGGTACTTACTTGACTGCTGTTGTCGATTATGGTCCAATTTTTTACTCTAATGATAGTGGAGTATCATGGCAAGTGTCTGATGCTCCGAATCCAGGTAGAAATTTTTACAATGCAGTGGCAGCAAGCTCTACAGGTCAGTATGTGATCGTATCGTCGTATAGGTCAAAATCCATAGATTTTGGGACGCTTGTTTCATCAGATTATGGTCAACATTTTACAAGTGCTTTCACTTAAGGTGAATCTGCTGTAGCAGTTTCAGCTACTGGACAATACATGGTTTCCAAGGGTGCCCCTCCTTCTTCACCAAATTACTGTGTATCATATTCTGATAACTATGGAGTGTCATTTACGACGAGTCTGGGACCTAACACTGCCTCAAATTATTGCAATGGTATCGCGATAGACTCTTCAGGTACTTATGTCGTATTATCAGTGTATTCAAAAGGTTTGTGGGTATCAAACAATGTTTTGAATGTATCATCTTGGCAGTTGACATATAAAACTGATATCCCCATTGAAGCCATAGCTTTTGGTGGAACAAGCTTCTATGCTGGTTATGCGAACCTTCCTGGTTATGTCATTCAGTCAACTGATTATGGTTATAATTGGACTGTAAAAGGCAGTATTCCTACTGTAGTTTATTCTATGGCAGTTGATTCGACAGGAGTTAATCTTCTTGTTTCTTCATACACTGGTTTATATTTATCGAATGATTCTGGCATATCTTATGAATGGATTTATTCTGGATCAGTATCTCGATGTGCAATGAATGGCAATACGAATTTGACAATCTTTCTCGCCAAGTTGGAAGATTCTGATGCTTCCGATGTATATGTTGGAAATCCACGTAAGAAAGCTTTTATTTCTCTTTCCTTTATCTGCTCACTGTTAACTTTATCTCTTTCTCTTCAGAAAGTTTTATGGTAATAGTTCCTACTTCAGCTCCAACATCTTCCCCCGATGATACAATCAGTCCAGGAATCATTGCAGCGATTGCTGTAGGTTCATTCGCTTTGTGCTGTGTGATAGCATGTATTTTTATTCGTTTTTGCTTTGGTCGGCTTTTGATCTGCTGGCCAGCAAACGAACCGGAGGATGAAATGATGAAAAATGATCCGCTAAAGGAAGTCTTTCTTTGCAATGTTTAAGACTTTTGCTGTGTATTTATATTTGCAACTTGTTTTTCTTATTTTCAAACCATTAATATCCCTTTTACTTGTTTCGATAGTTCTTTTTTAGACTTTGTAAAGAATTAGATAGGTAGTTTAGATTAGACAGATTCAATACTTCCTCTGTATCTTTTTATCTTATGATTCATTTAGTTTAGCATGTAAGACTTTTTTTTTTTTTGATTTCCTGTCTTTCCCAACCCCTCTTTTTTCAAAAAGCTGTTTAAGTAAAATTAGAATATGTCAGACAAGTAGATAAAAAGTGGTGTGACAATATTTCAAAAGAGGTTTCCTCTTTTTCATTTTCTCAGCAAATACTAAATGATTTTGGATTAACTCATAGTATTTTCATCAAGAAGGGAGGTATATGGGATGATTCTCACTCATCTCCATCAAAGAATGAATGAATGGTATTCAAGATGTCTTCAATTTGTAAAAGATCAACAAAAGAACGTGCTTCTCGCTGATAAATGCCTAGCAAATCCAACCATAATTTAATCCAATCATTTTTAGCTTTGTTAGATCAATATTGTCAATACTTGCTTTCGTTGTTTTTGTATTCGTTCAAAACGAAAACTAACTAACTAATCTTTTAGATTGTTTTACATTTTTAAAAATAAATTAGATAGGTAGTTTAGATTAGACAGATTCAATACTTTCTCTGTATCTTATAATGAATTTACTGGAGTATGTAAGAGCTTTTTTTGATTTTCCTTTTTTTCTATTCCTTCTTTTTTCTCAGCTTTCCTAGAATATTTTTATGTAATTTGAGACAAAAAGTAAAGTAATTCTTTGACACTTGGTACACTACAAGAATGATACTATAGTTAACGTGGATCATGCCACTCTGTCCTGTTTATTTATTTATTTCTATTTTTTTTATTTGTTTGTATCTTTTTTTCTCAGTTTGAATGATCTTGAGTTCTCTCTTTTTCAATGAATGAATCATTGTAAAATCTTAAGGGATCATAGATAATATGTTTGGTAAGTCCAACCTGACTCAGCAGGAGTTATCGGTGAATCGGTGATGTCTTCTTTCTGAAAAAGATATAGTTCTTCTCATATATATGATATCATATGATACATACAATACAAACTCTTAGACTGATTGGGAGTATATATATGACTTGACTACAAAGATTCTTATAATTTATTGCAATCATTTTTTTTCTTTTTTGAAACTTTTGTTTGTGATTAATGACAGTAATACTCTCCACTGTTTTTGTTGTTTTGGTGGTTCTTCTTGTGGGAAGAGTTCATGCTCAAAATAAAACGAGTTTACCTTCTGAATTTTACTCAGCAGTATCTTCTGACTCTTCTGGTTCATACTTGACTGCTGCAGTCCTTTATGGTCCAATTTATTACTCTGATGATCGTGGAGTATCATGGAAGGTGTCTGATGCACCGAATCCAGGATATTACCTTTCAGTGGCAGCAAGCTCCACAGGACAGTATGTGATAGCAGCATCGGATAGTGCGACTCTTATTTCATCCGATTACGGTGAGCATTTTACAACTGCTGCCAATATTAGCGGTCGGTTTAATAGTGTAGCCGTTTCAAACAACGGACAATACATGGTTTCGATTTCAACCTCAGCTACCCCAAATAACTGTCTATCGTATTCTAACAACTTTGGAGCATCGTTTGTATCTGGTCTGGGTCCTAACAATACTGCAATTAGTTCTAACGTCAGTAAGTGTGTCGGTGTCGGAATCGATTCTTCAGGGATTTATGTCGTATTATCAGTGTATCAACAAGGATTGTGGGTATCAAACAATGTTTTGAATGTATCATCTTGGCAGTTGACATATGAATATGATGTCGAGATCTCTGCTATTGCATTTGGTGGAACAAGCTTTTATGCTGGCTATGTGAGCACTCCTGCCTATGTCGTCCAGTCAACCGATTATGGTTATACATGGACTGTAAAAGGCAGTGTATATGATCAGATTCGATCAATTGCAGTAGATTCTACTGGAGTGAATGTTCTTATTGCTTCATATTATCATTTATATTTGTCTCAGGATTCTGGGACCACTTATGATTGGCTTTGGTCTTCTCCAGCTGTTTATAACTGTGCGATGAATGGAAATACTACTTTAGCAGTATTTACTTCAGGAATCAACGAAGCTGCTATGAACGTGCTTGTAGGAAATCCACGTAAGAAACCTCTATCTGCCTCGTCTCACTCACTCTCATTGTAACTGTATCACCTTTCTTTAGTGGAGATGGGATTTTCAACTCCAGAGCCTACATCTGCCCCTAACGACTCAGATGGTGATACAATTAGCTCAGGAGTAATTGTGGCAATTGTTATCGGTTCATTAGCTTTATGCTCTATTGTAGCATGCATTTTTATTCGTTTATATTTTGGTCGGTTTTTGATCTGCTGGCCATCAAATGAGCCGCTGAAGGAAGCCTTTGTTTCCAAAGCTTAAGGCTT
>VKHI01000838.1:0-12347 GCA_015145745.1 Poterioochromonas sp. DS
ACATGGAATGATCGTGTTTTCTTCAATGTTTCATCGTTCTTTGATCGCTGGTTGAAGCCTAATGAGATTAGCAGTGTGACAAAACTACCAAAGGCGATCGTCCTGGATTTAGAAGTGGTTCGAATCATGGATTACACTGCCTTACATGACATCGAAGAACAAGCAAAGGTCGCTCGTCGTAAGAAGGTGTTGTTTATGGTGATCAATGCGAGTCCAACACTGACGAAGTCTTTAGTGAAGTTTGGATTCCATAATGATGATTTGACAGGATCAATAGATTATTTAGTGGCTAAACGATATAATCATTTAGCAGGTGATGATATTCCGAGAGAGATTCCTGATGTTTCATGGCATTTATCTTAGATATCTCGTTCTATCTTGCCATCGTGAAACCTCTCTCTGATGAATGTCCCCGAAAAATACTATCATTCGTCAAAAATAGTAAACTTGTTAAAATTCTATTCCTCATCAAATCCATACAATATACCCTTTTTCGAAATAATTACAATGATGTAATCGTGCTTAATCATAGCCATTTGTAATCCCATGAATGGAATATACTACTCTTGATTGAATTTTCTAAGATTCTATCCCGAGAACGCTTTGGAAGTTCTTCTGGGAAGAATACTCCAGGAGTGATCTCATTCGATTGTAAGATCTCAGTAGCGAATGATGCTATGGCTTCTCCAACACAATCCTCGAGGTTTTGATGGTTTAATATAGCAGTTTGCTTCTTTCCTGATTGACAGAAGAAGTCGACTCTGATCCCTAATACGGTTATTCTATCAGCATAATCGAAAAAGAAAAAGATCCCATCTTACCGTTAGTCGCTCCAACGAGGCTATCAACAAGTCTTACCAGAGGAACAGAGAAGACTGCAAACCGAGCCATTTGTTCACGATCTTGAAGGATTCTTTGAGGGATCAGCTGCGTCATTAGCTTGAACAAAGTGTTCCATACTGGTGGTGCAGTGCCAAACTTCGTATTGACGGTAGGCGCGAGACCAGACTTGAACGAAGACTCACACTCGATGAGATTCATTGCGATTACTTCCCTCTCACCAATCCCTTTCCCGAAATCAATGATTTTACTTTCACTACCTGATTTAATATATACTGGATTCCCATTGACATATGTTAATACATTTTCTCCAAGGATTAAGAAAGTAGCAGTGAGGATTGTTGGACCTGCTCCACCACTACCAGCAGTAAAGAAAGAAAACTCTAAGCGATCAATCTTCTCATTCTGTGACTTTAATTGATCACTAACCTCCTTTGCAAGGATCGAAGAAACACCCTATTAAAGCCTAGTATGAATGAAGGAGATCGAATAGCATGGATATAACTCACCGGCCAGATGCCTGTACTAATAACAGCCTTGCCATTACCCTCTTTAGCAATCAGTTGAAACTCTTTTGAAGTTGCAATTCTACTTAACTCAATATCATCACAAACATCAATATATCTTTTTCCCAATCGTAAGCTTTCTCTTAGGAGTATTGGATCTCTTAATCCTTGAAAGGGTCCTGCTGTGTTAATAATCAAATCGAAATCGCGAATAGGAGATTGAATACTCTCTTTGCTTGTAATATCTACATTCCTCCATCCATAATCATTGAGCTTCAATCTCTTTAGATCACAATAACTCTTCCAATTATCATAACTTCTTCCACCAACTGAAATTAGGAAATTCTCATGATATTGCTGATAGAAAGCTTTCACCGCACTTCCTCCCACCCTACCAGAACCTCCAATCACTAAAATACTTGGTTTCAAGCAATCCCCTCCTATAAAGCTAAAGATAATGAAGATAACAATGAAGATTCGCGACATCAAAGTCATCAAAACACAGTCACAGTCACAGTCACAGCTCTCTTATTTTATTATTACGTCACAGAGATATTGCTTCTGTCTCATATCAAACTATTCACATCCATCCAGTTTTGACAATTCTAATCTTCCAATCACTAATGATGTAAGTCAAAATGAGAGAATAGAAAGGCAAAAAGAAAACAAAAAAACAAAAAACAAAAAGAAAGTAAGAAAAGATTTAATATAACAACCTCAGACCAAGAACACTGCAGTCATTCAAATACTATTGAGAACGTTTCGATTACTTTTTCAGAGCACTGACAGCACCTAACGGGCGACCCTTAGAATCCCAAGGAGCTTTCAATCCCTAAATAAAAGATAGAAATCAGCTCAAGCTCCTCCTCCTATTAAGGAAGTCAACTTACCCCATCTCCATTGTTCTTCCTTATATCATCCAACTTATGAGACAGAGCATCTAACTTAGGTAAATGATGAGGAAGAGCTTGTCTCATCCTCATAGGTGAAGTGCTACTATTCGGAGAAGATGCACTTGCAGCAATCGAAGAATCCGGAGCTTTGCTATCGCTCTTGAAATCATCTATAGATATAGTAGAAGCCACTGACTTCGCTGCCTCAGGAGTTGGACTGGTATGACCAGAGGGTCGATCAGCTTCCAACTTAAACGATTTACTTTCAGAGTGTGTATGCGTCTGTGTTGGTTGAACCTTCTCTTGTGGTCTTGCTGTTTCGATGTCATCCACTTCCTCCTTCTCTGATGGAACGTCATCAAACGATTGCTTCGATTGAGCGAATTGAGCTGCTTTCTCACGAAACTCTTGTTCTAACGCACCGACTGTTTGCCAGACCGAAACTTTACGGAGTTCAGGCCAATCATCTGTGCCGTTATTGTATGATTCGATCTGATAGCCTAGACAATTCAAGCAGAAGTCATTTAGATGATCAGCATAAAAGGAAGCAACATTACTGACCTCGTCCCTTGCCTGATACATCAGGGAACTTTGAGTCCAAAAGAGGATTTTCACCGTTAGTTTCCGCAATACTAATGTAAACAGTAAACTAAAACAAAGAAAAGAAACAGAGAATATAAGATGATGAGAGATATCAGGACATTTTACCATACCTCAAAGATAATCATGATCGTAATAATACCAGAAGCATGATAACACTTTGATACAATAATTTCAACATTTCTCATCGATCTATTAAACCAAGAAGAGGAATATGATGAGATTCAACATTATATGAACTGTAAAGCATCATACTTACTCTTCCATCTCTGTGGTTGGTGCTAACTTGAACTCAAAGAAAGAATTAGCAGGATCTCCCTCCAACCACTTCGACACTGACTCGCCTAGTCCCATGTTTGATAATCGGTCAACCAAGGACTTTAAAGAAGTCTCTGACTGTGCAACATGAAGTTCAATCAGAGGAAGTACTTTATTCACATATTCTAAAGCACCTGCATAAGGTGAGTTAATTGGGAAATTATTCACATCACAGTAGAAATCTAATCTACTTTGTTGCATACGTAATGCAGGGATGACGTAAGGAACATCCTGTAATGTGAGAGTCGGAGTTAACTGTACTCTACCCGAGTAACACCACGAACCAAAGCGAAACAAAGCATCATGATAGACTGAAAGTAATGGTGACTTAGGATCCATGGTACTCTTTAAGATCGCATATGTTTGTTCATAATTCGCTGTTGACACATTAATGGTTTTCAGTTTTGGAATATCTTTCTTAGACATGACCATAGAGGATGACGCACCTCCACCACTATCAATAATATGCCATAATGTTAATTTCTTCCAACCATAATATTCTTCATTATAGGTTGATAATAAAAGACCTTGTCCGTGTTTGGATACATTTGGGAAGCGTACATCGAGGAGAGGTTGATCACCTTCACCTGATTGAATCACACAATAAATACAACGATCGTAATAGATGGAGATAATAACTAAACCACGGGAATAGGTCTTCGAAGCAATCATTTCAATTCCTTTCATATAATCAGGTAAATTACCAATGGTTAATTCAAAATAACTTAATTCATTATCTTCTTCAATCCATGGGAAGATATTCGCCATCTTCCTTAATTCACGTTCAATATGATCTGATGAAAGCTCTGTTGCTAAGAACTCTACTGCATCTTCCATATATCTTAATGGACCATGAAATTCAGATTCTTCTGGAATACTCTTGGCTGTACTGAAATAACGTAATGAACCTTGTTGTCGTTGTAATGTTGGTATTATGACAGGAACTTCTTCTAAATTAAAACCTAAATCATTAAATTGAACTAATCCTTTATAACACCAATTACCACACTTAAATAATACTTCATTTCCTTCAATTTTCGTTTCTTTTGGACTTCGACATTGAATGATATAAGTTTGATTATAGTTCCCAGTTAATAACTTCTCTGACGGTGGTCCATCCTTATGATCCATGATTCACTTTCTCTTCTACCAAAATAGATTTCAAGTGATTGAAAGCAATCTTATCTATCGAAAAGGTTAGAGAAGATAGATGATGTCGTTACTCTAATGGAATTTTTTTTCAAAATCAGAAAGAAGGAGATGTTTCAAGAAACTCGATTTTTCGAAAAAGGTGGTTTTCTGTTTTCTATTATTTCTTTAATTTTACGTTTCTATGACGGTTTTATCGAGAGTAGTGATTTTTTATTAAAAACGTTTCATGAAATAAGAAAGTAAATGATAAATGATCAATACAGTCGATGATTCGAATGGAAGAGACTGGCAAAGTCGTACAAAGAATGCTGATGAAGTACGGCAGAAGCTTCGAGGTGGTTGGAAGCATGATCCAGCGATTTTAAACCAATATTTTGAGTCTTGTTATACTAATTGGAAAGTGTATAAAGGTGATCGAACTCCAAAACAAGTTTTAAAACTTCAAGCCATTTATAAGCAAGCTGTCTATGGAGATAATCCAGATGCAGCCCCAGAGAATCTCGACACGACAGAGGGCCACAAATGGCAAGCGTGGAATAAACTCAAAGGAATGCCGCAAGAAATGGCAAAGAGGCGTTTCATTACTTTCTTAGCAGAGATAAATCCTGCTCTCATCGATGTCATGCCTGATGAAAAGCCGCCGCCTGGTTTTCCTTTAGATCGAAGAGGAAATCCCATCTGTGCGAAATGTAACACAGTGGTAGGATGTGCACGACCTCTCTTAGATCAATTCAAAATGAATTTAAGAACTCAATTATTTGAAAATGAAGAATTTCATGAACCAGAAAAATTAACTCTTTGGATTCAAAATGCTATTGCGAATCAAAGGTGTGTCTGGGGAATGCATCAAGCTATTACCAAAGCCGAGGCTCGACCTTTCATGGATTGGTTTAATCGAGAAGAAAATCGTGGATTCTATCCATACGATTCCATTATTCTAATGAAAATTGTTCGTGAATTAGTTTTCAATTATCATGAAGTTGTATATGATCTAATGCAAAGGAAGCAGGAAATTCTAGCGGAAGTTTACAATGCCCAAGCAAAAAGAACAATGAAACTCAAGGAAATCTTTGAAACTTTCTCTGGAGAAGAGTTTGTTTTTGAATTACCGTGTACACGCGATGCTGATGTCTGCAATCAAAGGAGGATTGCGGATGGAGGTCGCAATCATAAGCATGAGGTCATACTCGACCCTCCTACACACTCTGATCTCAATACTATGGAAGAAGCGATACAACTTCGAAAACAATGTCAAAAACTTGGATTAAATCCATGCACAGGTGTTGTTAAGAATACTTCTGAGCGATGTGAGATTTATCGAAATCGCATTGCTGAACATTTCGCTGCTTTGAAGAAGGCCGCTGAAGCGAAAGCTCGAAATGATCTTCGAGTGACGAAGCACAAAGAAGAAAAGAAAAAAGTCGTTGCCTTATCGAAAGATATTATGGAAAGGCAATGCTGGGATGCCTGCAATCGTAGTTTAGTGGAACAAGTGCGTGTTCTGATCAAGCGAGGATGTAACCCGAATGAAGAGTCGTCAAGAGGCCTCACTCCTCTACTGACCATGCTGCTGAATGAAGTTGCCACAGAAAAGATAGAAGAATTAATTCCTTTTAAAATTGATGTCAATCATGTGAATCGATATGGTATGACTCCTTTAATGCTCGCTTGTCGACTCAAAGACATGAAAATGGTCCATGTACTCATGAAAAATGGTGCATCCGCATTACATAAAGGAGAAAGTGGCCGAACTGCTCTTCACACTTGTGTTATTCATGGTAATGATGAAGCGGCAAAGGTAATTGCAGAGTATTTGAAAGATGGAGCCGGAGATTCAATGCGTGTCATCCGATTTATCGATGCAATAGATGATGACGGTGAAAGTGCATTAATTACAGCCTGCCGAATTCGAAATGGTTTATTTTGTCATCTCCTCACTTCCATGGGAGCAAATCCAAACAACAGAAATAGTGTTGGTCGAACAGCTGCTTATGTAGCAAGATCGAAAAATTGGAACGAAGTTGCTGATTGGTTAGAGAAGAAAGTTGGTGCAGGAGTAAAAGTTGAAACTTATTCTGATCAACAGTTTGAGAAACAATGTAAATTAGGAATGATTAAAACACGTGAATCATTACAAAATTTTGGGAAATCGTATTTATTATTAATACAACATCGATTAGGTATTCATCCACTTGGATGTCCTTTAAAAACTCAGATTATGATTGAAGAACATGGTGATAATTCACTTTTTGAGCAGCAATTCTTTGTTGATAATCATCAAAAGTATATTATGCAAAATATTCCTAAAAATTATATGATTACCTCTCAACAGCAGTCAAATGCCTCGATGGCACTGAAAAGGAAGATGGGTTTATTGAAAATGAAAGAGATCGATGACGAAACGGCCGCGACATATCTTAAGCAGTTAAAAGATATGCTGAATGATATTGTTGCGACTGTTCGGCAAGGTTATACTTACCCTAATCAAGAGATTTTACCGCAACCCTTGCCGTGGACCCCTCTAATGTGTGCTGTTGCCATTAATGATCTGCGATCGGCAAAATTACTCATGAGGGAAGGTGCAAACCCGAATCATCCTAATAAAGATGGTACGACGCCGCTCATGCTTGCTGCGCAGTTACAAGAGACTGAGATGTTAGTGGAACTATTAGCTGGTGGCGGAGATCTCTTAGCAGTTGATAATCAAGGATACGCTGCATTGGCGTATGCCAGTTCTCTGCCACTACCAACAGTGATGAATCGAGAAGTCAAAGATGTTATGACGAATGATGCGATTTATGGTCCAAAGCTTCTCTCAACGCAAAAAATTATCGAAAAAATTCTAAACGAAAATCCTGTAGAAATGAATGGAGGTGAAAGCAGTAGCAATCAATCAACAAAGGAGGAGAAAAAGGATAAATCAAACCACAATCAAGGTATCGTCAAGGTAACTGCTGCGACTGATCGCAATCGCACCCTCGTTATCAATATAGATGAACTCAAAGCTATGATCAAGAAGAATTATGAAGAAGTTAGTGGTGATACGGTCGAGAAATACATGAAACAAAATAAACTGTTAGAGAATTATGGTCTAACACCCATTGATAATGAGCATAACCTGTTACATCAAGTGAAGTCTGCTCAATGGAGGGTTGGGGATGTTATTGAAGACGAAGATGGCGAAGACGGAAGAAAGCGGAGGAAAATAGAAGAGGAGGACGAAGAAGAAGATAGTGTATTGCGAGAAATTGAAGAAGAAATGAAGAAACAATATGAAGACATTCAAGAAGCAAAACGAAAAGAAAAAGAACGGTTAGAAGCATTAGAGAAAGGAACATTACGATGTCCAATCTGTACTTTAGCTATTCCATGTGCTCATTTCTTAAAGATTCAGTCATTAATGTCCTTTCTCAACGAGCAACAAGGTATCAAGCCTGAAGGAGCTTCACCGTTTGCAACAATGAAACATTTATCTTCCTTTAAAGTTACTCGCAAACTGAAAGTGAAAAATCGAGCACAAGATATCTTGGATGAGGCACATATTGGTGATAGAAGAACAGATCGAAGTAAAACATTGGCGGAGAATTATCAAGCGAAAGAATTAGAATTAGAGAAAAACTGGAAGGCAAGAATCGATAAAGAGACGGAAGATCAGACATTGGCTTTAGAGGAAGCCAAGGAAAAAACGGAGGAGGCTGCGGAAGAGTTGTTGGACTATCATCCATTAGATCCTAACAACCGAACGAGAAATTTCCAGACAGAATCCTCCTCTATCCTTGCTTTGCCGGCAGTTCCCAGCAGCAGCGAGAAGTCCGATTTACATGATCCTAAGGCTATTCTTCCGGTAGAGGAGAAAGATCCGATCGAGAGCTTCTCAACTTCTGAGAAAGCTTTAGTCATTGTCCCTGTTCCTATTCTTAAACCTCCATCCAGAGAAGCCACGACAGCAGGAGCCTCCAGAAAGTCCAAGCGAGTAAAATTTGATCTTCCCGGATTAGATGAGGATGAACCATTGCTCGCCATCACAGACGGCTCTGGGCTTTTGGAAGAGCAAGAAAAACCTAAACTATCAGAGACTGAACAGGCACTAATGGTACTACAAGCTGGCGAAGATGTATCATTTGCAAACAAGAAATCATTATTTGAAAGTAATGGAAAGCGGCGTGTTATGCTCATCACGCGCGAGGCAATGGGAAAGAGTCACGACGGATTTACATCTGTTGATGTCACGTCATACGTCAAACTTGCACCTAAGGCTCCTCCTCCTTCTTACGCGACCTCTCGCCCTCCAAAAGTCCCTGCACCTCCGACCTTACCTCCTTCGTCCTCTAAAGCGAATATGGTTCCGAATGATAATTTGCGACGACAGCAGCCTCAAAATTTTGCTGAAATTAATGATCCGATGGAAGTGGTGAAGGAGATTATGAGATCCATCCCTCCAAATCAAAGTGGAAAACGGATTCCAAGGAAAAAGAATGTAATTCCAACAAAGGTTAAGACGAATTTATCTGGTTGGATTTTTGTTCATCTTGGAAAATTAAATGAAAATATTATTCCATTAGAAACGATTACAATCTCACAGGTAAAGAAAACTGTTGCTTCTTTATTTCTTTCAATAATTGATTGTTTATTAACTTTCTTCTTGTTTTTTAGGATGCATGGATTAAGATATCTGATCATATTTCCAATAAATTTGAATCAGAATGGTATGAATCATCTGAATTACAAGTGCTCATAGATATGAAATCTTGGCAAATCAAAGCACCTCGTTGCTTGCTTTGTGGGCTAGGAATCGTAAGAAATCGTCAATCGCTGCAGCAATACCGCGAAAATGAAGATCGCTATCACTGGGAGGCTAATAACTTAATGCAGCAGCTCACTACCTATTACCACAGCCTTCATAGCTCTGGAAGCAATGGAAGAGGTGAAGGCGAAGAGGAGAGATTTAAAGACTTAGAACATATCTCTCAAACATATGAAGAACTTGTCGAGGTATTAGAACCTCATCTCTGCCTGCAATGTGTAATTCGAAAGGAGTTGTACCAGAAGATACAACAATCTATGCCAAGAAGCATGCGTCAATCATTAGCTATGAGATGGCCATTTCTTCCTTTACCGGAGCATCAACCGAAGAGACGAGCATTACAATCACCGCACGATTTTCCTTCTTTGACATCACCTTTATCTCCAACCTCTCAATCCTCCTCCTTCTCAAGAGAGTATCAGCGTCAGTCAAGCTTCCCTGCCATCAGAGACCAGCAACTTCAAGCTACCGATGCTATCGCTTTAGTGACAGTGACTGATGAGCCTCCTTTGAGCCCACTACGACCTCCGAATTTGATGATTAAAACCTCAAATAGTGCTCTTGATCTATTGATTACTTCATCTTCTTCCTCAAATCCACAGCTAAGTAGTGGACCACTGAGCTTTGAGAGTACGACCAATCCTCCGTCAGAGATTTCTTTAGTTTCAGAAACCTCTTCTCAACTCTTTTCTCCTGGTATTCCTTACAAGAAACTCCCTTACCATCAATCTAGTCGTTCTCCTCACGCAAGATCTTCTCCACTCGCTTCCCAAAAGCTTCAATACCTCGATGACGTGGAAGCTCAAATCCTAACCTATCAAGATCCTAACCAATTCGCCAGAGAAGCCATCGAATGGCTTGACCAGAATGATGTGGATAACAGTGACAATCTGAGTCAAGGTTCAGTCCAATCTTCTGTCTCCAATCTCACGATGGGAAGTGCGAATACCCTCCCAACAGTCAATACCGGCACTTCTGCTACATCCTCTCTTCACGATACGATCAGCACCTTAAGTAAGGTTGATCCGATCAAAAGACCCAGAGAACTGACACTCTTGCCCTATCTTATTGCTCGAGGTCATTATGAAGAGACTGAGAGAACTATTCGTATTCTCTTATCAAAACCTGCCGTTGATGAGGGAGAAGGTGTTTTCTTACTTCTAAAAATTTTATCGTATCAAGCAGATATGTATAAATCAATGGGATTGTATCCTTTAGCATTATCACTATATCTGGATATAACGGACATCACAGCGAGTCTATTGGGTATGTCTGATTATGTCACCTTTCGAGCAGCTGGTCTGGTGATGTTATGTTATCATAAGATGTTAAAATCATCTTATGCTGACGATTATCTTCAAACGACAACAAGAACTATTCTGATGGCATTACGATCAGAACAGAAAGAACAAATGGTTGAAAGATTACATGGTTTAAAGAGAAAGATAAATCAAGATTATTTACGTTTAAATAGTGTTTGGAAGGAATATATTCATCCTTTCTTAGACAGATATTCCAATCGTTCTATCCAGCGACGTTATTATGAGGTCTTGGGTATTGGTGGTTTCTATTCTTTTCTCACCTCTATGACAAGTGTATTGGTTGTAAGTCGTCGTGTATTCTTTACTTTTTGTCAAAGTGCGGAATGCCCTTACTCTGAGATAGTTCCTTTATTTGCACATTTCTTGGATTATTGTTTTCGGATGCATACAACAGATGAAGAAGAGGTGTATCGCTTTCTTGTACAGTACATCATTCAAAAGTGCTTAGCGAAGTCATTAGTTAATACTTCACCACTTGCTCGTCTATTTCGAGAGAAGACATCCAAGACAAAGATTGAGCAGATTATTGCTTTCATTCATCAAGGCCAATCACTTGATATACGAGTATTTGATGAGATTATCTATTATACACTACAACTTCTCGCTTCATCCTATCGATACTTCCTCTTTCATTCGATTATGGGACAAGTTATCATGCAAGAACATTATATTGATCTTTTAGCCGAAGGTATGGATATTGCAGCGACGTTAATTCAATGTCAATTCAGGAAGAGAAAGTCGATGATTCGAGTGAAAGAATTATTGAAAATAAAAAGAGAGCGAGAAGAAGAGGAAAGAATTGAAGAAAAGAAAAGGAAAGAAGCAAAAGAAAAAGAAGAATTATTAAAAATCGAAAAGTTGAGAGCTCAAGCTACTGTAGGAATGATAGGATCTGCACCAAGTTCATCTGGATCTTCAAGAAATTCACAGAGTAGAAGATCTATTTTATTTTAATAATAATTTGTATCCTAATTTAATCTTGGATATTTGTATAAAGTTGATGATTTTTATCTCATTCTTTTCAATTGTAAATAATAAAATCGTCTTTACTAGTAGTATTAGACTAACTTTGCACGACAGTCATGTTACGCTTTTAGTAACGTAAATTGACTCTTTTCTCAAATTTACTCGTAAACTTACGGATGAAAACTTCGCAAAGAAAAAGAAAGGACAATGAAAGAAGAGACATTTACTACGCATTCAGAGAGTCAACCAAGCAGTTTTTCATCAATGTTAGATGATTTGGATCCTTATATGGAGAGATTAGTCTGTTTAAGTAAAGGAATGATGGTTTTTAGTCTTACTATGGCAATTTCAATTGGATTAACTCCTAACAGATATTTTGTTTCATCGTCAAATGCTGTCATGAAAATATTCAATATTCCTGAGAAACACTCGAATAGAACGGTAAAGTTGATGGTTGCTGGTGTTGGAGGAGCGGTGGGGTTGCTTGCAGCTATTCCTTTCACAGTGCAGCAATTTAAAAACTTAGAATTAGAAACCGAAGCTATTCCCCCAATTGAATACTTTCTGTCAGAAGAATCCTTTAATGTAAGAGCTGAGAAAATTCGCTCTTGGCAGAAAGTAAATAAAGATGCCTCGGAAGATTCGTTTAACAGTAGGATGATAAGAATTAATGCTTGGCGGCAACAGCAGCAATCGAGGCAGCAGGGAGATATTTTTCTGAAGCAGAATCCTTCATTCAAACCAAATTTGCAAGTACCCAAATAGCTCAGAGGATAAAAAAGCTCCTCTACATAGAATTTTTCTTTGTAATGTAAATTTGTGAATGTTTTTCTGTGCGGAAAGAAGGGAACAATCCTTATATGTAGTACGCCATTGATGCTGACACTCACTGACATATATTATTACAATTTACAGTGATATTTATCCTGTGATCCCACGCTGTTCG